>OX465097.1:22579566-22727066 GCA_949987625.1 Chalcis sispes | reverse complement strand
TTCTATTTGAAAATTGATAACATTTTTTAGTATGTTTATAAAATATTGTGGTTAACGTATTATCGTTTCATTAATTTATTGTTCAGTAATAATAATAATTAAACATCAAACATAATAATTTAAGAAAAAAGCAACAATTAATCGCGATTTGATTTTTCGAAAAGACAATTGCTGTTTGATAACGTGTATTTAGTAAGTAAGCTTGTAACTTCTTTAAAATTAATCATAAATTTATAACGTTTACCCATTACGCTCTTTCAGTTGCAATTTAAAAATTCTCCGCTCAAGTTGCTCATCTTTTTGCAAATTTAAATTGCAATTATCGCATAAATTTTTTAAAAGAGCGGCCGCATTTTTTCAAATATACTAGTACATATTCATTAGCTTCTCAGGGAAAAGTTTAAGAAAGATCAGTGCTCCTTTGACTTTTGTTTACGCGTACAAACACTTGGCAAAATAAACTCGTAGAGGAACAAGCAATATAATAGTGACAATATGTTCCGTTATTCTAATGATATTACGTAGCCTTCATATTTTTTTAATGTTTCCTGTTTTACGGTAGTTAAACGTTTTTAAATTATCGAGGTAGCTTTTATTTATATTGAAAAATAAAACTCGTTTAAAATGCAAAAACGTTTGATATATTGGCTAAAATTCTTAACTTTGTAAACAAAGATCATTGTTTTGTTAATTTACACCGTTAATTTATGATTATTTACATACAACGACATGATAATTCGAAATGATTTTTAAAATTATTTAACGCTGTATTTTTTCAGAACGACAGCTATCAACGCTAGAACAAATTTCAAGAGAAACTTTTATTTTGTTTTTTAAGCGTCTCGTGTAGCGATTCAGCATGGTAATCTAATAGCATTTTAACGACGTGCTCAAAAAACGGAAAGGCAATTCACGTAGAATACGTATAGCTATACCTTTTTCGCATTCGGAGGGTTAATACCACGCAAGCGCGTTGGCGTGTGCTTCTCTCTCTCTCTCTCTTTCTCCTTTTTTTTTTTTTTTTATTTTTTCTACGTCAGAAAAAGAGGATAGACAAAGCGCTCGAGGAGTATACGCGCGTATAAGACGATTTAAAATCCGTGCACGTGTCATACCTACACGCGCACGCGTGAGTGTAAACGCTTCGAACAATAAATCGAATGCGTACGCACAATACACGTGCTTGAATCAAGGACGAAATTCCCGAGTTTCTTTTTCTTTTTTTTTTTTCGTATTTTATTTTATTTTATTTTATTTTTTTTTTTAATCTCTTTTAACAAAACGGACCGTACCGCTCGCTCGCGTCACGCGTTTTATCCACCGTCACGTTTGTTATAACGGCCGATCTATGCCGTTTCCGCGACGGCGTAAACGTCACGACGCGCCCGAGCCAAGGTTGTACTTGACAAGTCTTCGCTTATATATATATATGTCGTCGACAAACTCGCGCAACTTTTTTTCCTCTTTACGTATACGAAATACTCGGCCTTTCTCCGCATATATACGTATGTACGCATGTCTATTACGTACATTTTTTTTTTTTTTTGTCGTCGTCTCGAGGTGCGCCGTTCCTCTCTTTCTTTTCTTAATTGCGCGTGTCTTTTGTCTTTATGGTACTTCCGCTACAATCGCAGGCGCATAGCGTTAAGTTTCTTCAACGTTAATTAACTTTTACTTTTTGAATGAAAGAAAATATGCGTATACATAAAGTAACGATGATTCCTTCATTTTTAAATAAAGGAATTTTCATTTGAAAATTCAAAGGAATTCATTTTCCGTCTACGTTAATGCAATTTTATGATATGAAAAATTACACGTGACTCATTTTAAACAACGTCCTAGTCCCATTGCGCGCAATACGCGGGGGATAAAAATTTATTATTTTAATATCGAAAACAAGGTTTTTGAACTGATAATTTTTCAAAGGCATTGACGTAATAAAAATTAACGACTGCGCATAATTGTTCGTATTATTGCGTAAAGGTTAGTTGCTTACTTTTATTACTTAAAAATTTACGCAATTATAAACATAGAATGGCATACAACCATTATTCTCATTACGCTCATCTTCCATTTTTTGTCGAGTATGTATATATACTAGTACGTACGGGTACATTTCATCCTATGATTCATGTCTGTGCTTTTATTTGTCGGTTTAGAACATACGACCTTCCTTACAAGAATTGGGCAATCAATATTTTATTGAGGAACACAATTCTTTAATTGCTTAATGCCTTTTTTTACCTTTGTGAGATAATGCTTTGTTCGTTAACGTTTCGCTGTTTAGTTTTTGTTAAAACTATAAACGCACTTGACAAGGATAATATAAATTTATATTTCCTCATTATTATGTATACATTAATAAGATAATAAATAATTAGAGAGTTAGATCCTGTTAAATTGTTTTTATAAAACATTTCACTCGTGTTGTTTGAAGTATAACGACTGCAATTATTTAATTATAACAAAATGGCGTTATTTTATCTCCAAGTCGTAATTATTTAAAATTTGAACTTATTAAAATAAAAAAAAATATATATATATATATATTTAAATTACAGTTGATGTAAAAAATTGAATGAAAAAATCGTTGTTATTTTATTTTTATTTTAAATGTACACGGTAAATTTTTTAACGCATTGAATATTTTATGATACACTTGTTTTTGAAAAGAGTTTCCGTTTGTGCCGAAATGCTGCCAAAATTCCTTTAGAATCAACCCGCATTTCTATCACTTTGACAAGAACTACTAATTTTAGGCCGCTTTGATCTATTTTATTCGCGGAACAAATTAAACGAAAACTTTTATAAATTTCGTAAAATCATTTTGATCTAATCATGATTATTCATATTCAATGACTCATTATTGGTTATATAATTTTGTACATTTTAGTATTGTTTAAAAAAAACTTTATCACTATTGATATTCAATCATTTGTTAACTCTTTAATGTCGTGTTAAGGAAAAATATTATTTATGCGACAATAAAATAACGTTTAAAAGATTTTAGAAAGTATAATTATTAATAATAATTAAAATTAATAGCGGAAGTTGAAGAGATATCCGTTCGCTTCATTTGATATTTCATTGCGTCATTGCTTTGCTCAAAATTCATGATATTTAATTTCGAAACTGATTTCCTTTCTCTTATATGAATATTATTGTGTATCTTTTTTTTTTTTTTTTTTTTAATTTATGAGTGCATTTATTATTAATCGTGAGCATTAAATTTACCATTTCACAACATTATTGAAAAGAACCAATTTTAATTCACTTAATATAAATAAACCAGACAAAAAGTACAAATTTATATGTATAAAATTGAAAATTATTTTCAATGAAACAATAAAAGAAATAATTATTTGCTTACCATAATTATTTTCAAAAAAAAAAAAAATTTCTTATTTATTCTTATTTACAATGTAGATAGAAAAAAAAAAATTTTTTTTTTTAAAACAAAAAAAAAAAAAAATACTTATAAGAACAAATTACATAAAAGTATAAAAAGTATTAATGATAGTTTTGTAAAAACCTCTACGATGAACATTTTTTAATATAAATCAATACAAAAAAAAAAAAAAAAAAAAAAAAAACTATAAAATAAAAATTTTTACGACTAACTATTATTCAACATCCTATTAAAGATTAACTTATGCCAGAAAGATTAATCTTGATAAAGAAATTCAATTAATCGCGACAAAGATGAAAAGGAAAGAGTTTAATAAATCTACAATTTAAGAGGCAACTTATATTTACACACGTAGACCATAATGCATAACTAATACATACACATTAACGTGCACGTTAATAAAAAAAAAAAAAAAAACACAGCAGTATCCGAGTTTAATAATCTTCGATTAATTCTACGACCTAAAGACATCATGCAAACGATGGTATATTGCACTCGGCGATGGCGATGACGAGTTAACGAGTTGCAACTAACCGCGATTGACGCGCCGTACGCGTTTATTATAACGTTCGGTTTCATATGGTCTAGGAATAATTTCGTGCTCGTAATTATGGTACTTGAGCGCGATTACTTTCCGATCGTCGCTTCTTATTCGACGTTTTGATGGAATAATTGAGTGAGAGGTTTAAATCATATCGTATGAAAAATCGCTCGAAAACGTTTAAATATTCAGGACAGAAATTGAGATTAAAGAATTTTTTAACGATAATTATTCTCAAATATTATTAATACAACGATTGATGAATATTAATCTTGAGCGCAGCGATTTAAAATTTTCCCGGACGATATTTTGCGATGATCCGATTTATAAAGGAAAAAAGCAACTTCTATCGAATATGAAGAAGAAGAGTTTATTTTTGGTCACTTTTTTAATTAAATAAAAAAAAAAAAAAAAATAACGTATAAATGAGATAACACATATAAATGAGCGTTAATTCGAAAATCGCTCCGGAAAATCCGGAAAAAAAGCAAACTCGAGAGGGATTAGTGTAATTTATTTTTCATTTTTTTTCTTCTCCTTTTTTGTAACTGTTACCTTCGAAGTATTCTAGACAACATAGATTTTCATCCCTTATTACATAAAATAATCTTAAAGATCGCGTGTTTCATTTGGCTTAACGGGTTACCTCCACTTGCGCCTTTGAAAAAATCGATTTTTTGTTAATTGCATTTTTTTGAAGTATAAGTATCTGAGAATATGACCTGGAAATTTCAAGTCGATCCGAACAAAATTGACTGAGATATGAGCTCGAAATGGCATTTCTGAAGTCGGTGACCAAGATTACTCGAATACTAATAAACCGATCTTCTTGAAATTTTGCAGGCTTATTAAATACATAAAAATGTAGTCTTTAATCGTTCGATTTTTTGTTTAAAAAAAAATGGCCGTTTTATAGCCAAAAAACGGCCGTTTTTTTTCGTTAAAATCGAACCATTAACTTTGACTGTCCGCCATTTTGTGAAAAATGAATATTTTTTTAAATCCTTTGATTAAAGACTAGTTTATACTCATATTTAACTAAATCTATCCACATTTTTTGTTTCAAATGATCCACTTCGCCGCAATGTTGGTCACCGCAAACCGTATAAATAAAAACACTATTTCATTGGCGGCCATTTGCCACTTGACAATGTAATATTTTGCAATAAAAAAATTACTGAAAGTTCTTCAAGATGTATTCTTTAAGATGATATAATAATCGTTTAAAAAAATTTTGTAGTTTTCTTTAAAAAAATTCATGAAAAAGGCCTTTTTTGTTGAGCTACAACTGGGGGTAACCCCTTAATTGAAATAGCAAAGGAGGCACAACATCGAGCGATTAATAGCCTACGTGACCGTGAACACGACTGGCTCATTGACTTTTTATTTAATACATCGATTCTTTGTAGTTCGCGACCGTATTATAGATTTTATTGAGTTACGTCAAGAATATTCGTAGTAGTGTAGTCTGTCTTCACGACCGCAATTGATAATTCTAGCCATTTTTTTTTTTTTTTTTTTTTTTTTTTTTTTTTTTTTTTTTTCTCGTTAAGCATTTAATATTGGTGTTTTTGCTTGATCGGCGTTACGGTATAAAATTATCTTCGTTATGCGAGTTTTTTTATGCGCTTCGTAAATTGACACTTTGAGAAAAATAGCCAAGTTCATTGATATTTACGCTTCGTCGGATTTTTGAGTTTTTTTTTTTCTTGCGCCGTTTATTATACAATTTTTATATTATAACAATTCGTAACAGTATTGTATATTATTTTACGCACTTTTACTTCTTTTTCCAATTAGTTTGTGATTTTTCTGAAACTTTTATTAAAGAAAAATTTGTTCTTATATAAAAGAACAATATATAAAAACAATTGATACTATATTGAATAAATAATAATTTATGATTAAATATGAGTCACATTACTACTTAGTCAATTAATAAAACAATTATCTGCCATTTGATAATATATTTAACTGTTATGAAACATTATTCGTAAGTTTCTAATAATCTAAAAATTATTTAATATTCAAAATTTTATCAATAGTTAAATGACTCATAAATGATATTAACAGAAATACTTAATATATTTTGTTGAAATTTGCTTGATTATAGAACGATAAATTAATGTAAAATATATAATTTTTTAAATGTATTGTACATGTCAAGAAAGTTCATACAATTGTTTATAACTCATTTACATTAAAAAAATACTGCTTTTGACGATGATAAAAGAAAGATATAAATTTCAATTTGAATCATTTTATAAATATTTAAAAATATTATTTTCATTTTTTTTTATATAATATTAAAATATAATGTAAATGATTTTAAAAATCTAGATAAATTTATGGTATAAATGTTAGAGTATTTTGATACAATTTTTTTATATTTAACTTCGACCTATTGAGTTTGAAATTCTTTAAAAAAGTTTTTCTATTTTCATAAAATAAATAAAATTTTAGTTTTCAAAAACGTTTACTTTTCATACAGTCAATATGATTTCTCGTAAAAATTTAAGACGTTAATGTGAACCATGAAGATTAGTAAATTAGCAGAGATTAATATTTTTTCTTTATTTTAATCGTAAATTAAAAATGTTATTACTTAACAAACGTTAAGTCGAAAATATTATAGTATAATTAGCAATTGAGAAGTTAATCTGTCTATTTTTTTTTTTTTTTTTTTTTTTTTTTATTACGAACGATACTTTACATGTACTATTTTTTTAAAACCAATTTAATATATCATACGAGATATTACTGGTATAAAGATAAGGATAAATTAAATTGAATCTAGTTAGAAAGCAGTTATAATAGGATTGGTTTTCAATAAAGATTATTGCGTTATAAAAATTTTGAGAAAGAATTCCTCAAGGACGTTGACATTTACATTGATTATAAATTAAAGATGCAAGAACTGAGAAATAAAACACGTCTTATTCATTTGTAAAGGCCTTATTAGATAGTAATTGTTCAATTATAAATCACGTATTAAATTTACCAATGTTTTATTTTTTTTTTTTTTTTTTTTTTTTTTTTTTATCGACTACCAATTTTATGTGTGCATAAATTTTTATTATAATCTTTACTTTTATTTATTCAATATTTTTTTACTATTATTTATTTAAAATTTTATTAATTTATTAAAATTTTATTATAATATTTATCATAAAAAGAAAAAAATGATAGGTCATAAGTACGTTTATGATTGAATGTTTTTCTTTTAAGCAATTAACGACACTTAACGACACTATTTTTAGTGAATCGCTGCATGATAAACGTATCACCTGTTTACTTTGTGGATTATAAGTGAATACAATAAAAAAGAAAAAAAAGAAGAAAAAAAAAAAAATTTACTTATCAAGCAGCATTAGCGCTGTCTTTTTATTACAAATATTATTACACCTTGAAAGACAAAAGGAAAATTTTACATTTGTAAATGTAAATCACGAGAACAATTGTTAACTTCTGCATTATAACGAACGAAATAATTAATTATCCATTATATTTCGCGATTAAAGTGCGTTATTATTTAAACAATGATTAGCATGAATCATAAGTAATGCGCACATGTTTTAAATTAAAAGTGTAGCGAAATAGGTAGTATAAGGCACTTGTAATTATTTTTTCGCATCCCAAGTTCCTAAACATCGATGATTCGTTTATTTTCAATTCATAGTCGAAATAATGAAAAATCTCTTGCAAACATTCGCGGTTTATAATAATTAAATTCACCCTTATTTAACATCTTATTTTTATAAAAATTACCTATCGCGTTTGCGTTATTAAAATTAACATACGATATTTTTATCAAGTTCTCGATAAACAATCTTCGCCTGCACGTGACTATGCCTTATGTTTTTCTATCTTTTTGTTTCACATCTTCTTCTTCTTCTTCTTCTTCTTCTTTTACCTTAGTTTTTTTCTTACTTTTTTTTTTTTTTTTTTTTTATCAAAACGAAAAGAAAATATCGTTTCTGTTATTATGCATTCAGTAAGAGGCAAAGTCGTTGTGCGCGTCCAGCGTTATTGCGATTTACGCATTCGTATCTTGTCTCCGACGCTTCTTATATGCGTTGCTTTTTTTAGCAGGTGTCAGTCGATACTTTTTTTTTTTTTTGCGCAGACGGTTTTCTTTCGCAAAAGTAAACAAAATGCTGGTAGTTTGGGCTTTGCAGAAATTGAAAAATAAATTGAAGGAACGAATTTTTCATCTTTTTATCAAGAATAAAGATGAAGTAAATATTGGTAAATTAAATTTTTTTATTGATAGATAATAAATTTTAAATAATTGCATTATAATATTTAGAAGAATTATTAATTTTTTTTTTCTTCTATTACTCAATTGCATTATTTTTTACGTATTTTTTATTTCAATTCTAAATATAAATGATTTAAAATTTTTAATATTTAATTACACAGTTAATCGTAGATTTTTTTACATCATATTGCAATAAATTTGATTCACTTTAAAATTTTCAATTGAAAATAGAGAAAAATGATTAAATTTTTTTATCAATAAAAAAGAAATTATAGCCTAATTCAAAAAAAAAATTTTTTACAATTACTAGTATTAAAAGTACTTTTACAAAAACTTTTAAAAAGCTTTAAAACTTGTAATAGCTCGATTTAAAAATACGTTTACTACAAAATGAAATGAATGGAAACGATGACTTGCAATCAACAAGAAAGCTTGTCCTTTTTATATTAAAAAAAAAAAAAAAAAAAAACAAACTCATTTATCTTCTTTCTTTACAAATTATCACGTACGTTTCCCAATTAGTATAAGTCTTTCATTATTCCGTTAATGCGTTTAAACAACGATTTTAAATGTTTTTTTTTTTTTTCTTTTTTTTTTTTTTGTGAGTGAAATTACTTATTATTTATTTTTAATTAATGTTATATAGTATATTATCGTAAATAAATTATTAATTTTATATCTTTTGAATATGTGTACGATGGAAATGTTATGAGTTTAAAATTTAATCAATTTTTTTATACATAAATGTGAAATGTGTTTAAGCAAAGCATATATGCCTATTCCATTTGGTTATATCCGGATTAAACCAGATTTTTATTGACTGTTGAACTTATATTTTAAAACAAAACGTATTCTGCACCGAAAAAACAGCTAGAACAGTCAAAATCCTTCTAATTTAACTATTTATTTGAAATGTTTTAAACTCGCATATTATTATTAAGAGTATGAAATAAAAAATTGTCTAAAAGAATCGAATAAAAATTGTAAATTTAATTTTACTTTCTTATTAATGAAATATAATTTATTCGATTTTGCAGAATAATGTTAAAAAAAGTAGCGAATTAGCAGCATTCGAAAATAAAATTTGAAATCTATAGAGATTCAACGTATTCGTTGCACATACCGAAACTCAATTTCCAAACTAAAATTCAAATCGTATTTCAAGACGACCGAATCTCCTCCACTCGTCTCGTCTCAGAAATCACCTTTCTCTCTCACTCTCTCTCCCTATCTCCGTCTTTCTCTTAACCAAGAAGTAATTTCAGCTCTCTCATCAGCCATTCCACATTCATATTAGAATATCAACTACAATCGGTGCTAGACCTACCGCATCCAGTCACCTGCGCGCATCATCTCCTCGGAAGTCCTCCGGTCTCTTATCTTCACGCGGGAAATTGTCGCCATATCCGGAAGGAGAATATAACATACACAGGTATATGCATGTACATGCAAACACACCGATAAACACAAACCGCTATGCGGAAACCGCGGGTCTACTGCGTGAGGTGGCATGACGTGCGTATAAAAGAGAGAGAGAGAGAGAGAGAGAGACGAATATATATATATATATATATACGCGGTGGTTACTTCGGCGCCGAGGCTTTCCTGTATCGCGCATATAGAAGCCAGCCGCTCTCCGACTTTGGCTTTTCAGTCACGGATCTCCTAAGGTCATCCACTCCCCCACTCGTGTGCCGACGTTGCTTCTGCCGGAGCTACGCAGCTGCCCACCAGCCTACGAGTCCGTTGTATTCGCCGATGTGTATACACGTGCTCGTAAAAGACAGAGAGAGAGAGAGAGCAAGAGGCCCAACTCTCTTAAGACAAGCTTCCATCGAGGCGACGAGCTCGAGTCGATCTGATATAGTTGTACGCTTGGGAGTGTGGCTTCATTATAATGTTGTAGAGAATTTTTGGAAATATTTCATTTAGAAAATATGATAAATACGATGAGAAATAATTTTGAAAATATTGGATTTTATGTATATTTAATTTTTGAATTAAATATAATATATTAATTAAAAATTAAGTTATTAATTAATTTAACAACATAATTTTATACAAATCTAATGATTCAATTAAAAAAAAAAAAAAGATTTAGCAAGAAATTCATTCAAAATTAATAAAAAAATCAACGACATATAGCTATCTTTGAATTTATAAAATTCAACGAAACGACATATAAACATTAATAAAGTACTCGTTAAAATTACAAAGGCATAGGTCGAGAAAAAAAAAAAATTAAAAAAAGAATTTTATTATTTGTCATGATAAACACTTTAATCATAACGCGTGTGGAGAAACTCAAATCAACTATACATATAAAATAAGTGTACAACACCGGTGCGGACAGACGACGTATAAAAAAAAAAAAAAAAATAAAGAAGAACAAAAAAAAATAATAAATAAATAAATAAAAGAAAAAACGGCGAAAAAGGAAAAAGTGACCACTATTCAGAAGTTCTTTGTTTGAAATCGTAGCGTACAAACGCCGGTAACCGGCGCCCGGTGAATACAAGCCGTCGCGGCTGCCTTATAGTATTCTCTTTCTTTTCTCCTTTTTCGTTCTTATGTGTGTGTGTGTGTGTGTGTGTGTGTGTGTGTGTGTGTGTGTGTGTGTGTGTTTGTATGTGTGTACACTGCCCCTCATTCTTTTGTTCATTTCGTGTTTCTCGACTTTTTCGCGCAGAGTAATGAACGTTTCGAATTGTATTTATATATATTTCGCTGCTGAAAGTGAACGAGTATCAGTACTTGATTGAGCTAACGAAATTGTTCGCTCGGTGCATTTTTGATGCTATGCTGTCGTTTTTATCTCTACCTTTTTTTTTTTTTTTTTTCATTTCATCGTTAAATCCAGTCTCGCTGGTTTGCGATTATGATTTTTTGTTTTGTTTTTTTTTTTTTTCTACGAATTTGAAGGTGAGTATGTATTTATATAAAACACATGATATGAAAAAGCGTATAGGGTGATAAGTGTGTGTGGAACATCGAAGTGAATGCAACGTTTATTTAGCGGTGCTACTTTCCACACATTACACTTGCTTACCAGTTTCGATATCAGCTTATACTTTTTAAGTCTAGGATATACCTATAAGCAAAAAATCCAGAATAATTGAACTAAACATTACAATAATTTGATAAATAATTTTATTTATACGCATGAACATTGTTCAAAAAATTTATTTTTAATTTATATGGTACAATTACCGTTTGATTTGTATTTTTTAAAAATAATTTTACTTCTAATGCATAAACCTAAATAATAATATCGCTTCAATTAGATTTATTAGAATTTTAATTAGATAACTCAATTAATAGCATTAATAAAATTAAAAGGCAAAAATTTATCATTAAAAACATACACAAAGTACGTAGCTTAGCGTCTAAGTAGAATCAGACACGTATGGTAAGACCTATATTTTTTTATTCAAATGTTCTTAAATTTTTTAATGAATTTAAACAGTATTTTACAAAAGCACGGATTTAATGTGCATATTTTGTATTGCTTAAATATATCAATCTGCAATCGTAAAATTGATTACCTAAGCGAAAAGAAAGTAACATTTAAAAAATGTAAAAAAATAAACAATTTCTTTGCAATGAATAAAATCGCTGCAAAAAAGATTTGTAAGCCATACTTGTTCAAAGAATAAACATTACATAGTTTTATTAATTTTATAACTGCCATCTCAATCGATGAAATTTTGTGAAATTGCATCAACAGTTTTATATTTTCAAATAAATAACAAAAAATAAATAACTTTATCAATTCAATTGAAAAACCTTTCGTTCGATAAATTAATTTTTTTTTTTTATTTTTTACCCATTACATTTTCTGAATCAATTCTTTCACTCGAGTCATTTTTATTCCAAATTGAGTTGGCTTTGAAAAAAAAAAAAGAGAAAATCAAAATCATCAAAAAAAAAATACACGTTAGCAATATTAAAAATTTTATCGGCATTCCCCTTAAACAGTCTCATGAATATTCCGCCGTTATCTTTCGAGCAAGAGGCAGTAAAAGATCCCGCAAACGCGCATTCGCTCAACCAAAATATTTACATCTCAAGCTCCCACAAAAAGTAATATCCACGAAGCCATCTTAGCGAGCATTGAAAAAATTCACACACACGCGCACAAAGCCGCGCGAGACTCTTCTATTTTTCCTTTCCTTGCTCCTTTGTCGACGCAACGTCGAGAGAGAGAGAGAGAGAGAGAGAGAAAAAGAGAGAGAATAAGTTTCGTAAAAAGACGGAGAGGAACACCTCGCGCATTTGCGCTCTCGCGGAAACGCCATAGAAAACGTATATCCGTATATATATATATATAGAGAGAGAGAGAGAGAGAGAGAGAGAGTGTGTCTCCGCGTTTTTGACTTTTACTTACAGCCGAGATAGGGAGTTGATGCTTTTTTTTTCGTTACGTATACACGAGAGAGCGCGAGGCTTTTACGCATTATTTACGAGTTGAAGTAACGTTAACGTAGAGGACGGGCTTGATTTTTAACTTCGCCGCAACGACGCTTTATGGGCTTTTTCGTTACGGCGAGAAAAATTTTTTTATCTTTCGCGCGAGCGCACAAGTGCGCCGCTCTTTGTATAAAGTTTCAAAGCTCGCGTCGTGTGCGTGCGCTTTTGGCATTGTTGAACGACTTTGATTCAACGTATTATTTTCGATTCAATTTTTATGGTTCTTGGCAAAGATTTACGTGATTTATAATAATAAATTTGAATATATGAACTCGTATATTTATTTTTACGAATGAAAATAATTAAGTAAACGGTTATTTTTTAATATTTCTGTTCGACGTGTATGCAATAAAGTCCTTGACTGAATTCTCATCACAATATCATGTCACTTTCTTATAAAATGCATAGAATTTCATAATTAGTAAAAAAAAAAGGCAACGACAAAAAATGCAATTTCAACAATTGAGACAGAAAAGGTTATTTTCAGAAAGCATCCCGTCTCTTTTTCTTCATTCTAACAATAAGTTGTATTTGTTTTCCGAGAAAAGCGAAACGTTCAAATTTCTCACATAGTTACTTTTTTCTTTTCTCCCCCCCCCCTCGCCCCTCCCCACGGTTACGTGACATTAGATAATATACATTCGAATCTCAGTGGTGCTGTTCGGATTGCAAGATGCGCGAGAATAACGGGTAGACAACGGAAACGTTTATTGAAAAAAAAGTCTCGCATAAATCGAGACGTTCAGAGAAGGAGAATAGCTTTGTTTTCTCGCTTGACGTAAATCGAAATAATCCGCGCGTATGTGCAGATTGAGCGTCAAAATCGATGACGATTCGGAAAACGATTTTCTCAATGCGTCGTTCGATCGCGAAGATTTCTGGAATTTTTCAAATTATCGACAGATCGAGACTCGCGAACGCACTTTTTTTTTTTTTGCAGAATAATTGAGAAAGGATTTATGAACGTTTACGAGTTCTGAAAACTTTTTTCATTCGATATTGCGCAATTAAATTGTGTGACGCATAGAACGAATGATTTGATTTCGTTTAAAACTTGTTTGAATATTTTAAATTTTATATTTGACGTTTAAAAACTTAACAACAAAAAATATGCGTATTTTTTCCTTTTAAAAATATATATTTTTATATAATTCTTGTTTACTCTGTAATTTCAACAAGTAGAACATTCAATTAAATAAATTGTTATCGGAAGAATGATCGTTTTACTGATTTAGTATATACGTCGACGTACAGCGTTGAATTATAAGTTTAACCTCGCGAAGACTTTCTTTTAATTTCACGCCTAAGATTAACGTCTTATGGAAGGCCCGACGTTTCTCGAAAAATAATAATTCAATGTAATTAACGACAAAAATGTTTATTTTATTTTGTTGTTTGTTATTTTGCTAAGTAAATAAAGCGAGTGATATTATATATTTATATTTTTTTTTTTTTAAATTATATTAATTATTTAACAACTATAAATTACTTTGATAGAATTTTAATTATCCGTAATGATCACAATAATTCAATTAAAAAACGATTTATTTCTTAAAATGTTTAATGTATAAAATGTATTATTCTTATGTGCAAAAATATGTCAAGTTGTACTGAAATTAATCATAGTAAGTCGTCAATATTTGCGTTATAACTCAATAGACCATTTTATTATGGATTAATTTTAAAAACACTCGTATTATTAATCAAATTAAAAAAATAATTCAAACAATTTTTTTTAGTCAGCGATATATATATATATATATATTTTCAGCCTACTAACCCGTACGGCGACTCTTACCTACGGAGCATCGTCAGCGTGTAAATGGTTTCCATACGCGCAAGCGCCTTCTCGATCGTATTAACATTTTTCTATACGTCCTCCTAGGCTGTATAGACATTCTATACGTCCTCCTAGGCTGTATACGTCCCAGGAGAAAAAAAAGTTAACAGCGCCACTGCTATGTATTTGTCGCTTCATATAGCCTAGCATGTGAGTCTTCATCGAAACTTATATTTTTGAAACGCGTAATAAGACTTATGTATGTTGAGCGAAGGAGAGAGAACGAGATAGCGATAAGAGCGCGCGCACCATTGCTCCCACGTGACCACCCTATCTCTGTCTCGCTCTCTCCTTCGCTCAGTATGTACATTCAAGCGACCACGGGGCTCTGCTTTTCTTTTGTTTTCTTTCAGTATAGTGTATCGTTGTGTCGGTAATATTCGTTCTTAATATGTGAGAAGAAGAATAAAAATGGACAATTTATTAAATAATGAAAATAAGACGAGTGATAGTGACAGTGATGAAGAATGCAAACGTGAATTAAATAAACTAATAGAAAAAGCAAAGTCTAATATAATCCCGCAAAATTAAAAAATTTAATAATAAGTGATTTTAAAGTGATAATTTTTTAGTTTATAATTTTGTTTGTGATTTAGATAAATGATTTAAAAGTTTTTTGTGTGAAGAAATTAAATTTAAAATATTTAAAAAAGTTACTGTTTTTTCATGTTAAATAAGAGACTAAAATTCATTGATTATACAAAAAATGTGTTAAACAAATATAGTATTGTTATGATAAAAATAACATAAGAAAGTATTTATATTAATTATAATAGTATTAATATTATTAATAAGCCTTCAAATCTTATAAAAAAAACTTTTGTTAAAAATATTATTCTGTATAAATATTTAATAAATATACTCAAGAAATTTATATTTTTTAATAAATAATAATTGTTCAAGAATTAATTTTATTTTTAAATATTAATCCATTTACTATTTTTTTTAATTTCATAATTTATATTTATATTTACATTATGTTGTCTGTCACTTTTTGACACTACTACATGTACATGTACGCGTGTGTGTACAAAATGCGCATGCGTTAGCAGACGATATCTGTAGTTTACGAACTGTCAGTATGGGTTCGAAATTGCATTTAATTGATATGCAACAAAATAAAATTAATTATTCTGTTAACTAAGTAAGAGTCTTCGTACGGGTTACAAGGCTGAAAAATTTTTTAAGCACCATGAGTGAACCTCGCGTCATTAAAGCTTTCGGCTCATATTTTGTGGATGGATAGAGGCGCCTTAGTCGCTCGCTGCGCTCGCGACTGCGGCCCTACTATCCATCCACAACATATTTTGCCTCAAGCTGTAATGACGCGAGGCTCGCACAAGGTACATAAATAACTAATATATACAAGTATTTTTCTAAAAATAAACATGAACTGGTAGAATTTTGAAAAATTATACATAAACAATTTCTCTAACGATGGTCTTTTTGATGTTTATTTTTTATTTTTACTTTAAAAAAATAAATAAATAAATAAAAAAAAAAGACAGCATCGGCTTCTTAATTTTTCTTACATAAGAAGACTTAAAATCATTTCATATTTGCCCTCGTTTTACAAAAACTTAATAAGCATTAATTATTTTAATTTACTCGACTTTGCATTCTCTCCTTACAAAATGTTATGCATAAGCTAATAATCATATATTAAAAGAATCAAATTTTGTCCGACTATAAATAAATGCATTTATCTTATGTACATCGCATTGGTTATTTCTTTAAAACTTAATGGCAAAAATAAATTTACCTAAAATCTTAATTCGACAACTAAATAAAGGATCGTGCGATCATCGTACGATTCATCGATCGAGAAAAGTTACATAAATTATGTGACGATGGTCAGAAGATAGGTCAGTATATTAGAGCGACGTCTCGCTCGGGGAAAAGTCGACGCATCGACGCAACACACAACCTCGAATCACAGTTTCTCGCTTTCGACGACAAATACGAGGAGAAACACGCGCTCTCGCGCGTCTGCGTGAAATTGGTTCTCCGCTTTTCCTCTTTTTATTCCTCCGTTAACATCTCTTTCTAAAGTTTTGCTTTTTTTCAGCGAGAAAGAGAGAGAGAGAGAGAGAGAGAAAAGTATTTAAGAGTCTCATAGTCGCATTAATCTCTCGCAATTACGAGCGCGTCGATATAAGATTTTAATCGTCACAAAATGGAGCTTTTGTCTCCAGCCGGTGCAGCAATTTCTCGTCTTCTCGTTTTATGGTTTTATGCCTGTCATTGGAAAAAAGAAAGAAAAGAACGAGAGAGAAATAGAGAGAGAGAGAGAGAGAAAAGAATTGCTTTTCTCGAGAATTTCAGCGACGCGTTCATATTGCGGTCGCGAGCATCTTGCTGTTTGTGCAAGAGATTACTTTAATCGATATGTTCGTGCATCCTTTGTTTCATATTTTTTCCCCTTTATTTTCCTTTTTCCTTTTCTTTAATTATTCGTATAAAAGTAATTACGTACGCGTTGCAGTTAAATACGTTATATACAATATGTGATAATTTGAAAAAAGTAAAATTACCTACGCCGACATCAATTAACTATGATCTGCTTTTACTATTTGTATTCTCTGAAAAATAATGCATAATTAGGATAATTTATAATGGCATTGATTCTTTCTTAACAATTATTTAATGTTTACATAAAAAGTGTGTTGGATTATTTGTTAGAAAATTTTCAATTTTTTATTAAAACACTGTCATTGTTTTCATCATCTTAATTCTGGTAACCATATTCTATACACATTATTTGATAAAAATTTTAACATTATTTCTATTTGTAGATTTTCGTAAATAAACGATGTTTGTGTCTTAAGCCAATCGGTTAATCGATCTCTTTTCAAATATCGTTCGAACGATCAACTTTCCGACATTATTATCTAAACTTATTACGTGAGATTACAAAATTTTATTATGACGAGAAATTACATGTACAACATTAACACAAAAAAAAAAGTGAATACAGAATTGCGAATTAATAGGATGCATTTTCATGACTTTGTTGAAATGATAAATAATTAATGACTTATTATTTAACAATTTGCACACGTTTAATTTTACATTTTTAAAAAATTCAATTGGACAAAAAGAGAAAAATCGTTTGTTTTTTCTACTATGGTGAATATCAATTTTTAAGTTACATAAAAAAAAGTCACTTATACAGCTAGTTTTGTAATAAGTATTATATAAAAAGGAAAAAAAAAAAAAAAAAAAAAAAAAAAAAAAATTATACAAAACTAAAATTTAGAAATACAATTATTTTAAGTTATAAATGAATTTAAAACATATATATTTATATATATAACACATCGTTCAATAAGTCCCGAGACTAACAACGAAAACAACATTTTTTTTCAAAAATCATTTTTATTCATCAATATAATCTCCTTTTAAAGTGACACAATCTTTCCAACGCCTCTCCAACATTTCTATACCATGTTTAGAGAAGGATTTATTCTTTGCTTCAAAATAGGCTTCAGTTTCGGCAATGACCTCCTCATTCGAGCCAAATTTTTTTCCCTGGAGCATTTTTTGAGATCAGCAAAGAGCCAGTAGTCGCTGGGGGCTAAATCTGGCAAATACGGGGGGTGGGGAAGCAAATCAAAGCCCAATTCGTTCAATTTTGCCATTGTTTTCATGGACTTGTGGCATGGTGCATTGGTGCAATCGCGGCACCCACTTGGAAAAAACCTTTTTCATGCTCAATTTTTCATGAAGGATTATAAATACGCTTCCAGATGATATCTGTGTCATTTCTGCAATCTCACGGACCTTCACCTTGCGATTTTTCATTACAATTTTTAACACTTCACTCACATTTTTCTATGTAACGGCTTCCAATGGCCTACCCGAACGTTCCGCATCGTTTGTGTCCGTACGACCACGTTTAAACTCAGCATACCAACGACAAATCGTTGGTTTGGATGGAGAGGAGTCCGGGTAATGTTTTTCAAGCCATTGCTGGGCTTCTACGGTGTTTTTACCCATTAAAAAACAATGTTTTATCAACACGCGAAACTCGCTTTTTTCCATTTTTCAAACAAATTACAAAGTGACTTTACTCTAACCTCGATAACTCTGCTGTCTGTGATCCGATCGACGTGAAATTTTTACACGTTTCATGTAAAGGTTCGCACTCTATGGAAACGTGGCCAGTTTGGTACTACTAGCACCATCTCTGGGTTAGTCTCGGGACTTATTGAACGATGTGTTATATATATATATAAATACGCATTATGTAATAATTTATAATTTTATAATTACACAACTACCTTATTATCAAAATAACATTAAGTCGCCGAGCTACCATTTTTCATACAAATCTAGCGATTATTACAATTTCATCATCAAAAAACAAGCAACGCATTCATCAGAAAATCGGCACGAAATTGATCGTATCTTCATTACCGAGCAAAACGAGACGAAAATAAAAACGCTAATGATAATAAACGTCGAGCAATTTGCGCGTTCGTTCGTCGCTCCATTTTCATCCGCGGAAGAAGATGAAGAATCGAGACGTCATCGCGATTTAAATCGAATATCTTTCCAACGACAAATTATCGATCTGCGATTGCATCGAGATCGATATTATATACCCGCGAGAGCTACGAGCATTAAAAAGAAAAAAAAAAAAAAAAAAAAAAAAACAAAAAAAAAAGAGAATGAGCATATCGTACGAAAAACGTCACAAGTCGAAGTAAATTTATGATACGCTAGCGCGAATAATTTTATTTAAGATATGAGATTCAGCGAGTTTCCACGCTTTGAGCAAAGATTTGTAATTCAGATAAGCTTTTCACCGATGATAATTGCTCGCGTAATATATACGTATATGCCTAAGGACTATGTAATAATGCGTTACATAGCACATGGTGAGTTTTAATATTGTAATTACGTGATAAAAATTTGTTTAAAAATTTGTTACGTAAAAAATTTTATTCCGCTTCATAAGACTTTGATGATTCTTTAATCGATTCACCGTTTAATAGACTATACACGTGATCTTTGAATCACGCTACCGATAGTCTTATTATTTAAGTAACTTACTAGTATGTGCCGTAAAGTTATTTTTTTAACGTAATGTACGCGATGATCGATTAAATCAGTATACTTTTCATATAGTAAAATTAAATTTTCTTCGCTTTATTTATTTTTTAAATTAAAAAATACATAATGCAAGGAATAATTCAATAACTATTTATTAATCTATAAAAATGATAATTTTATACGTCTATAATTTTATAATACACGCGATTTTTCTTTACAATACTGCATACACAGAATAAATGGAAAAGTTCGATGCAGTGTACGTTATTCGATAATCAAAGCACGATAAATCAAGAATGATTCAAGGAAAGCAAAAGTAATTTCCCATCGCGGATTAATGCATACACAAGTATTCGACCACAAAACCCATTGTTAAGTATTGAAACAGGCAACGCGAGTTCAATTAAACGAAGCGAATAAATAAACAACAACAACAACAACAGCAACAACAAAAAAAAACAAACATCGCACGGACAATCGCACAAGATTCAAAAAGAGTTCGTCGAAAGAAAGAAGAAATACGAATCCGAAACGACGGAAAGGTAAAAGAAGAAGAATAAAAAAAAAAAGAAAAAAAAAAAAAAAAGAAAATGTCGGATCGAAAAAGAGGAAGACGAGGGAAGAGAGAAGTAAGAGGAATGCAAACTACGCGGGAAATAAAAGAATAAAGCGCGCATGTATATACGCGTTCGCGATGCTTTACAGTGCGTGAGCTACTCGTACGTGTATCGCGCCGCGAATCAAGGATAACGAGAGATCGAGACGACAGAGAAAGAGGTCTTAAGAAAAAAAAGGAGAGAGAAAAAAACGCAAACTTATCTCGAGGGAATTGCACGCATTTAACGCCGATTGACGAAGCATCATCGATGAGAGCTGAGTATATTTCTCTCTCTCTCTCTCTCTTTTACTCTTTTATTTCTTTCATTATTTTGCGTGGCAAAGAGGTCCGAGAGAGTTGACTCACTTTGCGTCGTCGAGAAGTGGGAAAGAGAGAGAGAGAAACGCGTCGTCATAATTATACCGACTGATTTTATTTGCTCTTTTTTTTCTCTCTTGGGCTACACACTGACGTACGTAGGATTCACTACGTGTTTTATTTGCACAAAAAAAAAAAAAAAAAAAAAAAAAAAAAAAAAAACCAAGAATAAATAAAGAAAAAAGTGCTTGCGTAGACGCACGTGATCGAGATTGTCGATTTGACGTTTGCTCGTTTTTTTGACAAAAGGTTGTTATTGTTAAATCTCGTGTTTAATTGTTTGTGTATAAAATATAAAGGCTGTTGACCCTATAAAAGTTATATGAGACTTGAATCGAGCAAATTTTGCATTTCTTAATACATTATTAGTTTTGCATAATGTGCACTTGTTATTTGAACGCTTTTTGGTTTCTTTAACAAAAAATTTTAAATAAAAGAAAAAATTAAATTTTTCACATATCGACATTTCATATCGACTTCTGTACATAAAGTTTGCCATCTTCTGGATTACAGGATTAACTTTTCTTGTTTAAATTTATAAAATTTATCTTTTCTCGCTTAATGGAACTTTTGCTACTTTAAGTCGATATCGGATCGAAGGAAGATAAAAAATACGAGTTTAAAGGAAAAGCAATTAAAAGATTAAGCATCTCTTTCTACGCCCTTTCTTTTCAATTTTTGTTTTATTTTTAACGTTAATATACATAAATTAATGTAAAAATAATAATTGAATAATTAAATCTTAATTACTTATATCATAATGTAAAATTAAAAAATATTTGAGATGAATTATTTCGTACCGAAGCGAATTTCACACTCGCATAAAATATTCTGTTTAAGCTACGTTTCCAAAGAAGATTATTTTGGTTCATTAAACTTATAATTAAAAATAAAATATTTTAAAACCTTTCATTTTTTACTAATTTTTAATTTATTTGTATTTCATTTTTCAGTCTTACAACTTACACGCGACATTTATTTAATTTTATAAAATTTTATATCAATTGTCGATACATTTTAAAATATTTGAAACGTAAATGTTGTCATTATAACCACAATCGTGAAATGTAAACAAAACTCTCGACAATGAAGACATAAAGATAAATTTATTTTGATTTCATAGAAATTAATTTTCCACTGAATCTTCTTCGAGATTTATTGTACTTTTGTCGAAAAATATGATATTAAAAAAATCACGTCGACACCTTTCATTTAAACGATTAAATCAAGAGCTTTATTGCACATGTTTTTTTTTTTTTTTTTTACAGCAACGAGCAGCGAATAATAACAAACGTTCTCGAACAAAACGATCATCGACGCATCCCACGAACGCAACATCCCTCGGCTCATTAACATAAGCTTTTTTTCTTTTTCTTGTTTAATCTCTAAGCGCATTCTTTGTCGACCTGTAGAAACTCGTGGGACTTGTGTACAAAGCGAAAAATTGCGAGCGAAGAAAAAAAAAATAAAAGACACGCGAACAATTACTCAAGTATGAAGAGAGAGAGAGAGAGAGAGAGAGAGAGAGAGAGAGAGAGAACAAAAAACGTCGTAACCTTTTTACAAAGCGATTATTTAGAATCGCGTAGCGAACTTATCGTTACGCTACAATCTCATTAAAAGTGTATACGGCGCTTGTTAACGAGGCGACGCGCGATCTCGAGCGTTTACGTTTTAAATCATCGGATCCGATGGAAAATTATCATAATGAAAGAGAGGCGCAACTTTAACGCCGTAGGCGAGACATTGATTTTCGCGGACGAGCAAGTATACGCGCAATGCTTACGCAGCTCGCCGGTAGTGGTATTTCTTTTCTTCTTTCCTATATATATACACACACACAGGCAACGTAGAGATAACACGCACACACGGGCGCAAGAAAGATGGAAGGAGAGATTAAAAATGAAGCAAAGTAAACGTGAGCTAGTTGGGAATATTTCTCGTTGCCGTTTTTCTACATCGGTAATGGGTATATTTTTCTTCGCTGATTAAGTACGCCGTAAGCTCGAATCTCGCGATCGAACTGTCCGATTAACGTGGCTGATAATCGCCCGTAATGCCAAACGTTACACCGAGCGATAGACTTGATGGATGAACCTGTGGGAATACAAAGTAGGATAGAATCGAGACTGTGCGTCGGAGACTTTTCGATTACACGGCTTAATTGTTGGCTTGAGAAATTGCGATAAACAATGTAAATTGTTGATGGTCTTTTATATATTTTTATTTTTTATCACAACTATAAAGTGACACCTTTTTTTAATAAATTTATTGTTTTTTATTATTTTTTTTTTATAATTTTTAATTAAGCTGCTGCTTCAAAAAAAAAAAATAATAATAATAAAAAATAAATAAATACAAAAAATATTAAAATAAGATTATAATTTTATAATCTACGAAACTTGAATTATACAACATTTTAATTCTCATATTTTTCACGATATTGTAAATGATTTAACTGAGTGGCTCTTTTGATAAAATGTTAACTTTAAATAATTAATTCACGATAATACTGAAAAAGCCAATCGTCGATATTGATTAGCATTCATTAAAATGGAATACAAATTTTGATGTTTTTCAATATAAACCTGTCGATAATTTATAACTTAATAGTCCATGTCTAGCTTGATTTAATATGTATTTCAATTTATTTTATTTATTTTTAAATAATATTTTCTTTTTCAATATATTTTATATTTAATATTGATTATTTTTAAAAAATCGTTATTATCATTTACAATCTTCTTTATAAATTTAAATGTTATAAATTAAAATTATTAAAAAAAAAAAAAAAGAAAAAATGAATCGTTTATCGTGCTAAAAAAATCATATATAAATCTATCAAAAATTTTGATGGTAAAATCATATAAATCACAATAAAATGACCTCAGTTTAAATTCATTACAGCATGTCACAACGTCTATTAACTTCTTCGCGAGTAATTCAAATAACTCATAAAAATAAAAATAAAAAAATGAAAAATATACTCGTCCGTAAAAGAATCGAGGTCAGCATATTCGATTAAACGTACGAGCAACATCCCATTTATGAACGATCCGAAAATATTAACGTTCACAACGCAATAACGGAGCAAAAGCTACGCTTGTCCGTTACAATATCGTTACAAGCGTTTATTAAAAAGAATAAAAAAAAAAAAAAAAAGAAAAAGGAAAAAGGAAAAAGAAAAAAGAAACGGGCAACGATTACATTATCGGCGAAACAGAAGAAGCGCACCGTCGACGAAGCACGACTTTTCCACTCGGTTTAACAAAAATACGATCCCGGCGTTGGGGTCGACGTTCCATTCACCTCGATTTCAACGCGAGGGAAAATCTCGCGCGCGAGTTCTCGAAATATACCGAAGTGCGCGCATTGTCGCTCGGCGATAAATAAACGATATCGTATTTTAAGATCATCTCGGCGCGAGAATCCGCTCTCGGTCATCTACTCCGCGTGGATGTACTTAACGCGTTTATCTCTTCGTGGCTTGTGTTAAAAAATTTCATTTCGCGTTATTTTTTTTATTGGACTTTTTTTTTTTTGGTTAATTTTTAATTTCCGTTGAGCTTAGAGAGCTCACTTTGTGAATGAAGATAAATTTTGCTGATTCTTTTAGCTACGTTCGATTTTTTTATTTAGATTTGAATAATAATTTGAATATTTGAATGATATACAATAGACGTTAATAAATTTCTTTTCTTTTTAAACATAAAATTACCATCATTAATAAAAAAAAAAAAAAAAAAAAAAACTATCTAATCTTATGTAACATGATATTGAAAATTTCTTTTAACGAATAGGAAAAAAATCATGTAATAAAAAAAAAAAAAAAAAAAAAGAAAAAACAAAAACCGATTTTTTTTTTCTCATCAAATAGAATGTTCAATTCACGAATTTTTGCAAATCCAGCATTGTTTTTGCACGTTTATTCACGGAGAAATACAATTATCGCAAACTTTTCGTTCGAATACTCCAATACTCAATCATATACTCAAAAAGCTTCACGCTAACTCGGTCATACCATCATCGATCTATTTCCAGCATTAATTAACGTTGCAGCACTCGTCAACGCAAATAATGGCCGCTGGCAGCGTGTTTAAAAAAAGAAACCACTTGCACGCGTACTGTTGTCGCGTTTTTAATTGCGAGTACACACACACACACACACACGCACACAGATATATACTACATATACATTTTTCGGTGCATAAGTAAGGAGATCATCCAAGAGAGGCTCAGTCCTTAAGGAGAACTGACAACGAGTGTGTAGCTGACAACGAGAAAGCAAAGAAAGAGGTGATAGAAGTTGAACTGGTTTATTTGAGACGCGGTATAATAACGACTATTTCGTATATAGCGAGCGTGCCGTTGTATCATCAATAATAAGTGTTTGTGTGCGTGCGGGTGTAGGTGGAAGGAAAATATTGCACGATAGTGTGTTGAAGCTTTTATTTTTTTAAAATTTTAAATCTTGGTGATTATTCAGAACGAATACGACTATGTTTATTATCCAATTATCTATGGTGCATAAATATCGCTTGAACCAAAGATATATCAATGTTGTAAAATAAATTGTTAATGCATATCGTGTAATGTAAACTGTGAATGTATCCAATGTGTAAGTTTCAATTGGATACTTTTATCGATAGATTATCAATATTCCTTTCTCGTATTTGCGCTACCCTTACTTATTTCCAGATATGCAACTTTAAAGAAAAATTCACGATTCGAAATATTCCATTGCTTGAATAAGGAAAATATTAAATTTTAAACTGTAATAATTATAATAAAGTTTTAATCCTTAAAGTATATCATCATTATTTTTTTATAAATAATATATTAGCAAACGTAAAATTTTAAACGATTATAACTGTGAATCTCGAATTGGCGTAGTTATGCACGAGACTAAACTGTGCACATGTAAATATGCGCACGGTGAGAAAAATGAACGCTGATATTAAAGCTGATTTGTTATTAGAGAGCAAAACTCTTATGTTAATTCGCGAGATAT
This sequence comes from Chalcis sispes, assembly GCA_949987625.1. Lineage (NCBI taxonomy): Eukaryota > Metazoa > Arthropoda > Insecta > Hymenoptera > Chalcididae > Chalcis > Chalcis sispes. The sequence goes on along the minus strand of OX465097.1, from coordinate 22,701,500 downwards.
GACGAGACTTGGTAGTCACGCAATAGAAGTAAACGTGATTTAATATGTAAACACTTATGATTTTATGTACATTTCATGTTAATTTGATGAGAAAAACTTGAATGAAAAAAATTATATAATTAGCATTAATTCGGTAATTTAATTAAAATTTTTTTTATTCATCATCAAATTAACTAAATTTATGTATTAGATTCTTATTTAACAGCTTAAAAAGTGAAATAAGACTAGAAATATCGAGAAAAACCTTTTCTATCCAGAAACGTCAGTACTTGATAAACGACTAAATGTTTTTTTATTGATTCTTTCAGAAATTCTTGCTAGTCATTAAAATTTTATATACGCAACGTTAATATTCGAAATTAAATCTTTGTTCTTATGAAAAAATAACCAACATTTTCATTTAAATTACAATACATTCTTCCCATTGATATACATAATTCTCTAAATACTTTAATAATTACAATTACAAGTACAACTTTTCCTTGTCGATTGAAAGAGATAATATGCAAATTATACTTGAAATTGAAAAAATCATAACCTTATCGAATTAAGTTCTTACCGAGCACCGAGAACAAATTTCATTAATCAATATATCGTCCTTATTGCATTGCTCTTAAAAAGCTTCAACGTTAAATAAGTGTAAACACTAATCTTCTCAACACTATTTCAACCTCTCTAACACGCATTCTAGCGATCAATTAAAAACTCGTTCCACATTCGTGATTTCCTTTCGTAAAAAGAGGCAGAATAATAATTAAAAAAAAATAAATAAATAAATACAAAAAAAAAAAAAAAAACTACAAAGATCACCTTAAATTCGTGCAAGCGCATAATTTAAGAATTGAAGAAAAAAAAGAAAAAAAATATTCACCTGCAACGTCGCTACTCTTGCCGTTACCGCATTTTCTCTTTGACGCATCCAAAGCGAGTTAAGATGAGCCGTAGAGCGAGTTGCAAACTCTTCGGCGGCAAAATTAGCCGTTTTAATTACAAAAATTCCCGGCCGGCCCCAAAAGAAACGAATGAATCAGAAGAAGTTCCGAAGACAGAAGCAAAAGAAAGCCGATGAGGACGCGGACCTCCCAAGAAAACCAAAACAAAGCGAACAGAAGGAAGAAGAATAAGAACAAACGTAGGAAGGAGGACCAGAAAGAGGAGCCTCCTTTTTTCGCCCCGGCAAAGTTAGAGAGAGAGAGAGAGAGAGCGGCAGAGGGAACATCGCCGGGGTAAGAGAAGCGGCAACGGCAGCGTGGAAAAAATGAGAAAGACAGAGCGAAGAAACGGGGAACTCGTAAGAAAGAGAAGGGGCGAGAGTGAGAGAGCGACGGTGGCGGTGGCAGCAGCAGCAGCAGCAGCAGCGCCGACAAATGGATGCGAGAGAGGAGGATGACGAGGTCGCGCGAGAGAGCACGAGACTACCTATATACCTCCTCTCTTGAAGCGAACGCGATTTTCAACGACGAAGACGACGACGTCGACCGCGACGTCCTCTCTCTCTCTCTCTCTCTCTCTCTCTCTCTTTCTCTTTCTCGGCTCGCGCGCACGCGAGCGAGTCGAGCGAGAGAACGCGCGCCGGAGTCACTCGGCGGAGAGGCAGTCAGTCTAGCACGAGCCACCGTTCAGGAGAGTCAGCCCGTAGTAGGGGACTTACCTTGTCTCTTTGCTCGCTCTCTCGATTAAGGTATGTTTAAGCGCTGTGCGCGTGCGTTTGCCTGACTGCATTTGTATGCGTGTGTTTTCTCTCTTGGCTTACTATAAACCCCCGTGGTAGCACGCGTGCGTTTTCTCTCATGATGTACATGTATATGTGTAGATGTGTGTGTATATGTTCGTTCAATGGTTTTAAAAGTTTGGCGTATTTACGTGCGATGTTTAAGCATAAATAAATACGGCCCGAGTGTGCGAATTTTATCCTCCTTTCCTCATTTTTAACGCTAAGCTTTCTCCACTTTTCCGGCTTCTTTCCACCGTAAGTACGTGCGCATTCGTGCGTGTGCATATATATATATATATTTATAGACGTCCGAGCGATTCCGTATATCTATCGAGCGCTTTGAGTAGTACTACGTGTACGTGCACGAATGAAATGCATGTGTACGCTCTTTCGTCTGCGAGAGAGTCTACTATAAGCTCGCGGCCGTCTTAGGTCGATGCGCCGAAGTTGCACAGAGTGAGAGAGTGAGTGTGAGTGAGAGAGAGAGAGAGAGAGAGAGAGGAGTGGAGAAACCGTGTGTTAAACTCGACGGGTTTGTTTACGAGTGTATATATAAGTCTCACCGGAGCGTGGGATCCGTTTGAATGACGTGCCCATGCTATGTGTCTGTATATAAATCTGTATACGTGATATATCATAGTCTACGTCACCGTGCAACAACAACGGCAGCTATAACAAACGAGAACAACCGGTGAGAGAACCAAGTCCCGGAACGAAAAGAAAGTGTGTACACGCGACGACTCGAACTCCGAAAAACTAATTGTTACGAGGAGATGACGACGACGACGACGACGACGACGACGGTGACTTCGATGTAAACATTACGCGCACGCGATGTGAACACGGGACCAACGACCACGCGATCTCCTGTCTTGGCTAAATTTTCTCTTTTTCTTTCTTTCTTTCATATGTATATATATATATATATATATATATATATATATATATATATATATATTTTTTTTTTTTTTTTTTTTCGTTCTTTACTCCGTGCAACATGTCGAGCTGTACTGCTTCTTTTTGAAGAATACGAACTGTTGATTTGCGTTTAAGTTGGTGAAAAATAAAAGTGATGCCAGTATCGTTAAAAAGTAACGAAGAAATGGTTTTATGATGAATTTTTCAATAAAAAGTGCTTTTAAATTATCGATTAAACAGTTTTTGTGCAATATGTGAAGTTTCTTTTCATATATGCGCTGAAATTACGTGTATATTTATTAACTTACACACAATTTGGTAAATCTTCAATATTGATATTGACAATTTTTAAATATTCAAATTACTAAGTTACGGACAATTTTTTTACACAAAATCCAACACAATCTTTTAATTTATCCCCTAAATCTTTGTTAAAAATACTCAATCTTTCAACATTCCATATTTCAATATTTCACAAAAAGCACATAATAATAAATGCCTGACAAACGACAAAAAGCGATCTGTTCCGATAAAAAATCTTCGCGTATCCTTGACCGGCATGATAAAGGCAAATCACGACCGACGAAAAAAAGTATTCAGAATCGTAACAACGGTAGAGGAAAAACGACCCGACGCGTATATCTCAAAATAAAAGTCGAATTTGCCGAGGTTAGATATAATACACACACACGCGCGTGTTCGGGAGTGTAGTGTTTACACACTGTAAACACGCGCTCGAAATACTGGTCTTTTACGTAATATGACCGGTGCGTTAATTACATAACTCGATCGCAACCCAACGGCCGCGACGGTCCGAACTCTGGATGAATAAGCCGGGAGGATGGAAAAAAAGATTCATCTGGAATCGTGGAGAGAAAGATATCGTTAAAGGTTTAGTCGTGTTGCTTGAATGAGACGGGCGACGCGTGTACGCGCTTGCGTGCGCCTCCTTCGAAAGATAAGCCGTAGACGCGCGCGAGTTTGCGATTGTTAATAATAACGGTTCACCGACATGAAAATGTTTCTTCGGCTAAGCTAGAATGATAGCTCGTTCGAGAAAATTAATGTTATTTAAATGGATGTGATGTGAAAAGTACGTTACAAAATCAGCTCTTGACCATTTCCTGTGTGGTTAAAGCGTGAAATTTGTATATCGGACGCGTTCTAACGAAGAAAGTAACGACGATGAAAAAATTTTTATAAATACGTATCGATGATACTTATCCTTATAAATCGGTTGTGTACGCACAAAATACATTTAAAATTAAACGTATTTCCACTTCGTGCGAAGCACGTAACAAACATATAATTTTGTTCGTATGAAATTAAAGTAAACCTTAAAAAAAAAAAAAATTAGTACTTTGCATATTTTTATAATATAAAATTAATACGAAAAGCTATAATATATTACCGACTTAAAGAAATAAGCGTGTTCTTTTCGTCAAAATAAACGTGACGAAATTCCATCTCCCGCGTCAAATCGCGCATACGAAATATCTGGGTATAAAGCGGAATCAAATTCGCGAGTACGCACAGAAGCCGTTACACTATTGAATCAGACGTACGCACGTAAATAGAAGCAAAAGAAGAGAGAGAGAGAGAGAGAGAGAGAGAGAGAAAAGATTTTCACGGTGTATATCGACGTTTATTATGAGTCTCGCGCACTTCTCTCTCTCTCTCTCTCTCTCTCTCTCTCGTATCGAACGGTCGAAATAACGCGTAATTTCTCAAGCAAGGAACCGCCCGGTTTTTATACCAATACACACAACTGTTTAATGCGCACGTAGACGTACACGTACGAACGACGAAACGATAAATCGCGGGAAGGTCTCGCGTGAGCAAAAGTGGCGCACTACGTGTCGCCGAGGACTTTGCCGTGTGGAATTTTGGGCGGCTTCCAAATATGTTGGCGCGCGCTAGCGATCGTTTCAGGCGCTTATTATTCTTCTTCTTCTTCTTCTTCTTCTTCTTGTTCGTCTTCTTTTGTCGTAGAAGATGCCGTTGTACTTTCGTGGGAGACGCCTATGTGTGTTAAAACGCGCGCGTGAACATTGCCGACGTGATCGAAAAATTTTGCCTTGAGAATTTTTATTTATCTTATTTTTTTTTCTCTTTATTTCGTTTCGTCTCTTTTTTTTTTTTCGGCGAGAAATAACGTGAGAAAATAGCGAGCTCGATCGAGTTGTGAAATAAGTGCTGCGATTTCATTATTATTTATTTTTCTTTTCGTTTGAAAGATAGCGGTTTTTGATAACTAACGCGTCGATGATTTTGCAGTTAATAAATATTGTATGTTAATTATTGGCGCGCGCGTGACTTTGGTCGAAATCTAATTTATGTGTTGCAAATGACGAGTTAAAAATACATTTGTTATTTTCAAACGACTTTGTAAATATCGCGTATGTACGCGAGGAAAAATATTTACGTCATATCGGTGCATGATTATTTTGAAGATTCGTGTTTTTTTTTTTAATTCGAGTGATACTGAAAAAACTTATGAATATATAGACTTAATTTTTGCATATATGTTACATATGTACACGTTAAGTAGCGTAAATACAACTTGACAACGTGTTTTGATAATTTTTTTTTTTTTTTTTTTTTCAGAAATGTAAAAAAAAAATTTATTTAAAGTCACGAAAAATGATAAATTTTAATCAGGTTACTTGGCTATTAAAAAAACTCATTCTATATGGATTTTCGCTATTTTTAGCTATAACAATTAAAATGAAATAGATCTTTAAAAAAATATTAATTTCTTCGTTGCTTGATAACAGTTAATTAATTTTAATATATTCCTACTAAAAAATGGCAATAAAAACGCTGCTTTAACATAAATAGAAAAGGGAGCAAATTTTTGCTCTTTGCGCTTTTTCATAAAATGCATCCGAGTAAAAATAAGATGCTAAATTAATTTGAAATAAAAAACGCTTAAAATTTTCACTGAATATTAAAATATATCACTGCAGATTATTCAAAGTGAATAAATATTATTTAATAAATCATTTCTAATTTATTTATTGTTTCATTTTAATTTATTACAATCAAAATACATTAAAAAATTTTATATACACCAACATTTGTTTGAATTAACAAGGTAGTTTAAAAATATATAATTGTTTATTGATTTAAGCAAAAAAAAATTGAATTTGAAATGAATAAATAAACATAAGAGAATTCGTTATACAAACACAATAACATAAAATCCCAAAATATACCCATGCAAATAAGGAAGCTGCGATCATTTATCACCGGAGGCTTACGCCTCGATTAACATGCCACCATAAACCACCGGCGTTTCTCAAGGCATGCTTCTGCGCGCGCACATATACGTACACGCTTACATACGCGCGACAATTAGTAAGGAGTGCAAGGAGTAACGCGTCGAGCAATCCGCCCTAATCATCCGCACGACTTATGATTCGAGCGAGCGCGCGAAACTTTCCTCGATTTCTTACCTTCTCTTTCTCTCTCTCTCTCTCTCTCTCTCTCTCTCTTTCTTTCTTTCTCTTTCCCACGGAGGCAGTTGCCGCGAGTAAGACAAACAAAATCAAGAGAGTTCGCGCTCGGCGTTCCGTCGAGGATCGGCGTACAAGTGAAAGTGAAGTCAACAAGCGAGCGCTAGAGAGAAAGAGAGAGAGAGAGAGAACTTAAAAATGTTCGGTTATCGTCGTAGAATCGAGGGAAACTCTAAGGTCGCCGAGGTAATAAAAACAGGCGAGCTCCTCTTTTTTTTCTTTTTTTTTTTTTCTTTTCTTTCTTTTTGTATCTGTTAATGACGGAATGAAAGCTTTTTCGTGGTGAAAATACGTGAGGAGAATCGAAACAGGACGATCGGGAGGTTTAGTGAAACAGATTGCGTATATAGCGTTAAATTTTTAATTCTTGAAAGGAAAGACGTTGTGTTATAATTTTAAATGTTGAGTGCTTTAATTGATCGAATTATAAGTATCGTTTCGTAAAAATTTTAATCCTAAAATAAGAAAGATTTTTTGTTTTTTTTTTTGTTTCAGAAATATATTTATAACGTAATTATATAAATCAATCATTTTTATTCATAAAATTCGATTATTATCGTTTGAATTCAAGAGAATAAATAATCTTTGCCAACTAATAGTAATTTATATTGATTTTAAAGCATAAAAATTTATGAAGCGTGACTGTTTATATTACTTATCGATTGTATATCCATATGTCAATGTTTATTTAAGTCTTCATTCACACTATTTTGCGCTTCCTTAAAAGCAATTCCTTGATTTCTACAATTTCCGAAACATTCATTGATTTATTCATATTAAAAAAAAAAAAAGAACGACTATCGTTACGATTCGGACTGCAAACGTGTAAAAATTCAAAGAAATGATATGATATTATTAACTCTTCTTTTCATTAACAGCTACGAGAATTAAACGCTTGTGTAATAATAATACGTCGCAAAAATTGCTTGTAAATCATTGACTAGTCGCGATTAATTTTATTTAGAGACTAAAGTGCAAACGCGTGTATAAAGTACGGCTTGTATATGCATTTGTAAAAAAAAAAGCAATTTTCAACGCGGAAACAGATTGTAATAAAATACGGAAAAAAGCTATGTGCGACAATTTTTATTTTTCCAGCTTGAAATTGTGTCTCGTCGAATAAAGCAGGTTAAATTTTTATTACATTTTTGTTGTTGTATTTAGTTGCGACGATAAAATATTTTTTCGTACGTTAAAAGAAAATTTATTCAACAATTGATTATAATATATATATATATATATATATATATATATATATATATGTATTTTATAAAAAATACAAATCTTTTTACATATATATTTTTTATAATAAAAATAAAAAACCACGTTTATTTAATTTTATCTAACTGATAAAATAAGGATACACGTGCGTGATATATGCATATCGTAAACGAATGTATAACTTTTGATTAAACCGTTATCTTACGATTTGAATTGATATTACTTATGAGAGATCAATAACGTATCGTATCGTAGGCGTGAAATTCAAACTGGACAAAAAATAACCTAACAATTAAAGCGTATTAAAAATCTTCCCCTTAACGTAAACAAACTAACAATCAACATGACCAAAGATACACATGTTTTTGTCCTTGTAACATCGTCGCGCGTTAAATTATTAATGTCTTTATAAACTTAATAAACCCAAATAGTCGAACTGATGAAGATATTAAAGCATAGTCCAAACAAGCGCAAATTCAAAGCTGTCGCCACGGGCAATTACAGCATCGCACAAGGAAAACCGCGTCGTCCGAAAGATATTAAAAAATAGATAGGGACATAGAAAAATATTATGAAGCGACGAGCACACAAACTCAAACCGTAAGGTTATCCTCGCGCTTACACGTGTAGAAACTGTCTTATAAACGTAAGCAAACGCATCCGATACACACACACACACACACACACACACACAGAGCGCGCACGCGTAAAAACACACGAGTATTGCGTGTCGTCCTATCTTAACGATATCGTACACCTTGCTATAAAACAACGACGACGGCCGGATCCGCGTGGAAACGGAAGGAGAGAATCCTCGTGTATTCGATATACTATCACGTACGAGCGGCGCACGTGTATAGTGTGTTTATGCGCGCGTGTGAGCGTGTCTATATATATATATGTACATATATAGCCGTGCGTCGCGTGTGTCGATTTCTTTCCTTCTCACCGTGGCTTCTTTTCTCTTTCTACCAGCCCCTCGTATTCCTTCCTTTTTTTTGGTTTTTTTTTCTCCTACACCGTTCGTTCTTTATAACGCCGTGTAAAACTCTCTCTCTATCTCTCTCTCTCTCATCTTTGCGTTTTGTGTACGCGTATTATCTTACATAATTCATACACCGGTTTAACAAAGGTCGATGCATGCGAGTACACGCACGTGGTTGTCCGCGCGGTCTATATGCACGTCGGAAATTAGTACGGGGAAAGATGTGCAGTAATACGCTTGAGTTTTTCTGCGACGTTAATGTTTTTTTTTTTTTTTTTTTTTTTTTTTTTTTTACAAAGTGCTATAAGGTGGCAAGGTTTGCTGGTTTTAATTTTTTTTTTTTCTTTTTGTCAATTATTTGCAAACAAATGAAGAAAGTTTACGTTTATCAGCGACCTTTAATTTAGTCTTTGATGTATATGAACATGTATATGAATAATTTATATGTTTCGAAACGGTATTAGTTGCTGTTACGAACAGTGATGCAAAATGCGAGTTAAAACGTAAAAAAATTGCGTTCTTGCTCCTTTGTAAATAATAATTAGTACTATTATTACAATGATTTACATTACTAAAAGTAGTTATAAAGTGAATAATCATTTTAGTTCAACAATGTTACGACTGACTGTCTGCTTCCTTATTCATAATTATCATTGTTAATTATCGGTACAAAGCAATGCACGTTAACTGCGTTTTAAACGTATTGCGCCAATACTAAATGAGAATGAACAACAAATGTTTGATTTCATTTGATTAATAAGAGTGGAATACTCTAATTTTTTAAGCGAACGAATGTTCAAATTTCAATTTTTAAATGCGCACATTGTTATAGTACATTAGAAAAATAATTTTTAATCAATAATTTTTGTTTTCAAGTTGTAATAGATAAAACACAAACGATTGATATACAAAATACATTAAAGTTTTTCAATTTAAACTTATCTTAAATGTATAGATAAAGACAATCGTGACTATTCATTATTTTTTTTTTTTTTTTTTTTTTTTTTTTTTTAACAAGATACGTGATTTCGAATTATTTTTCTCTCTAGTTTTAATAGCGCTGAATTAAATTTTTATTACTAATCGAGACTAGAATTTTTATAGAAAAATTATTAATCTATTTAGGTTTTCTTCGTTCGTACTTTTATGTCAGCAAATACACGTCTGTTATTTTATAACGCAAAATAATCATGCAAAATTTAACCGATTCATTCTACCTTTTGTTTATTCATGCAGTCATCAATTCAACGCCTTTTTTTTCACAATCAAACCGCTTCTAAATTTAAACATGTTCATTATATCCTACAATATCGTTGAATATTAAAAAAAAAATTGATAACAAGCAACTCTCATCGTTCGCGAATTCGACTAAAAGGTGAAACGAAGAAATGTAAATAAGTTGCGTATTGTGGAAAAAGTAAGGATATCCTGTGCTCGTTGAGTGCGTGATAAAAAGAGGTGAACGTTCTGCTAATCGATATATACTCCGATATCTAACAAAGCGCGTCTAAAAATATACGAAAAAATAAAAATATAATAAATATTTCATAACGATCGTTGATTGAGCTTGAAAATTAAGGAGGAAAAATTGTTATTTATGTTTTTTTTTTTTGACTAATAATGACGCATGAAATATGCAAAAGAAACGCGCACTTTACACTTCTCATTAACGGCAAATTAATATTATTGTCGCTTATAAATATGAATTTTCATTATTCGTTTTCTTTGCAAAATCAATTGACATGTTCCAAAAATTTGAATGAAACGATGCAAAAAAATTGTTTTAATTTATGCGAGATTTTAATTTATAGTCAGAAAGTGTAAATTGACGGTCGTAATAAACGCGTTTTTTTCAATATTTTAAAATAAAATAATACAATAAAAAAAAGTGATTTAATTCTACGTATTAGTCGACATTTCGCATTAATAATGTAAAGTAGAAAGAGAATATTAAATTTATTTTTTATTTCTAAAGAACATCTGAAAAATTTTGAATTTCAGTGATTATTTTCTTTGGATATATAAATTTACGATTGCGCATATATTTCAATACTAATTTTAATTTAAATAAAAAAAAAAAAAAAAAAACATTTATAGACCTATAATTTGTCTTCGTGTTAAAAATAATTCGATGTAATGAAATCTTTTCAAATTATCTAATCGTGCAACTTACCAAAACATCAAACTCCATAATTACGCATTAGAAAACGTGTTATGCAGAAATCTGCAACACCTAGCAAAGTGAAAATAAAATTCAAGATCGATTCGCGGAACCTGCACGGGTGAGACAAAAAAAAAAAAAAAAGAAAAAAAAGAAAAAATTGAATCGGCAAATATCACGTCCAGCGGTATAGGAAACTCTTGACCGCTGCGATAATTATCATTATTATTGCGAATCGCATCAGAGACGAGAAGGACGAAACAAGCGATGCGATGACGTTTACGAAAAAAAAAAAAAAAAAAAAAGTTATTCGGTCTTTCGTTTTACCAGATATCTCGCGCGTTGCCGATCCACGTGAACGAGTTCGATTATTTGCGTGAATTTGCATAAAGATCTGTTTGGGGGTGTGAAAATAAAAACTTAGAGTATACGTGTGTGCGAGAGAGAGAGAGAGAGAGAGAGATGTTTTTGGTAGTGATAAAAAAGTAAACTTCTATCAACCTTTCCGCGCGTTCTAATGAAGACGAGTTTGGAAGGCTGCAGCCGTTAATAAAATCTTGGCGAGATGTCACACACCCTCCTTTTCTTTTTTTTTCGGCTTCGCTTTTTGAAAGAAGACTGGCTTGTTGATGATAATTACGGTAACGAATTGCCAATGGCGTAATATGAGTGCCGAGGTCGTCATAATCAACAATGCTCGGTCATTTCTGTGTGACACATTTGTGTTTGTATGGTCATTCTATTTCTTATATATTTCCTTGTAACACGGAAATTTTTTCTTTAACGCGGTGTGTTAATAGTTTTACAATATTAAGTTTTACGTAAAATTATTTTAGAAAAAATATTTGCATCGTCATATTTTTCGTTTTGTCAATAAATACAAATGTCGCCGTTTTTATTGTTTAAAAATAAAAATTTTTTTTTTCAAATTAATATTTAAAATATTAAAACATTAGAATAACATTATTCGTTTTTTAAAAGAGTTAGCTAGTTATTACATAAATTATTTTATATTACAATTCAATGTATAAAGATAAGGCACAACAATTTTCTTTCTGTGTTTTTCAAATTTTAAAACATTTGGTTTGTAAGAAATGCATATCTTGGGACATTATACTCGTACGATCGTAAAAGTTTTTAATTTTATAAACAAAAAATTTAAAAATCAAGAAATTTTAATTGTCACGAAATTGAAATTAATTAAAAGCTTAGAAAACGGCGCAATGAATAAGAATAAAAACTGCATCAATTTAGGTTCAAGGTTTTTAAAGTATCTTCGCTTAATCGTTATAATGAAGCAAGAAAGTCGTTTAAATAAGTGGCAAAATTAACGCGACTCTGTTAATTCACAGTCAAGAGTTTCTCTCTCTCTCTCTCTCTCTCTCTCTCTCTCTCTCTCTTTTTCCCTTTCTTTCTTAATGAAAGATTACGAGGATAACAAGTTTATTCACAAAAAAAAAAAAAAAAAAAATCTATTTATGTGATTCGTAAACGTAAAAATAGATGTATATTTCAATTTTTTATGTAAACCTCGTTTTTAAAATAAAATAGCCAAAGAGAATTTTAAAAAAATTTAATGGAAACGCGCATATTCTTAAAAGAAAATGTTTATATTTATTAACGTCGTCGTCCGAAAATTCGCACTTTAATTTACGAATTACTTGCTACTTGTAGGGATTTGCGCGTCTCGTAGATCAATTTAAATGTTTGACATAGCCGGGCACTTAAAGTAATGAAAATTCATGAAGCCGTTTAAATTGGTTTTATTATGATGAAATAACATTAAACATTTTAAAGCCTGTAGCAGTCGTTTGATAATTTTTTTTTAAATAAATAATTTTAAATTATTATAAATTACACAGTTGATATAAAAATTAAACACAAAAAATGCTTAATTGAATAAATCAATAAAGAATGACATCATGATAATAGCCAGAGAATAACTGAATACATAATTCTAAAAGTAAATTATTTATAATTACGAAATCATCGACTTGATATTTATACACTTTTAAAAATTTAAAAAATACTCAAAAGATTATCTCATAGCAACTGAAAGTTTCTTCGTTCTCACGAAACTTCTTACACAAGAATCGAAACATTGTATAGGCATTCGACCGATAATCCCTTATCTAACATAAATCCCGTAATTTTCAAAGCACTCAAACTCGAATACACATGAGTCTATGAGTCAACTTACTTTCTTACGGCATTTTGCCACATGCAAATAATTTCACATAAAGGGAAATCCAATAGAGAGTAAATAAGTGTAAGAATGCGAGAGAGAGAGAGAGAGAGAGAGAGAAACTATCGTACTTTTAGTTCGCTTACTAAAGCTGTTCTTCTTAAAAAGTAATTAATATACACATACTTATATGTTAAACAATTTAGCTAACGTGACGTTTTTTTGACATGTTTCAGCGCATGAACACAGGGCAAGATGCCCGGACACCGTCAGCCAAACTCCCTGGAGGGAATTAGCTTGGCGCGCGTATGCCAGCTACTCGACGGGACGTGTCGGCGACTGCAAGTTCTGTCTCAGGAGTCTTCAGCTGCTCAGGTCCTTGCCTACGCTAAGCAGACGATACGACCATATTATGCAAACGCTCTTACGGCTCGACTGCGCTCTCAGGTCATCGAAGAAACCTCGCGGATGCTATATGGGCCGTCAACCGACGGATCTACTCTTATTTCTGGACCGGCGCCACTGTATCTTTTGGCACTGTTACTCGGACACGATATCAAGAAGCTAAAAGTGAACCTTTGCTGCTACTACGGCTGCAGCCATCAAACGTCACTACTTAAACTTCTGGCTACCGAAGGCGTCGGTTTAGAATCACTCGAATTGGCCAGATCGGCACTGCTGCGTCTCGATTGCAAATTATTGAGATCGGCTTTGTTAAACATGAAAAATCTCCAAAGACTGACTCTGCGAAATATCGCAAGCGACGCTGTACTTCAGGTTATCGGCAAGGCCTGTCCAAAACTCGTCGTTCTGGACGTTGCCTGCTCGCGACAAGTGACAGATGCTGGTCTTAAACAGCTGCTGTTGCACGTGGAATTTCGTGACAGAATACCTCATCAGACGAGCCAAGAATCTACGAGCTGGTCAAAATTAAAGAGTTTATTATCGAAACTGAAGATACGCGGACCGAAATCCGAGAAGAAAGGGAAGCAGGTTCTTTTGGATCATTGCGAGAGTCGTAATTTCTTGTGCGATACCCTTAGAGTTTTAAATGTGGCAAACACCGGTGTGACGAGTGCTGGCGTTCTTTTGGCGTTGATGCACGTTCCGCAACTTGAATCGCTCGCGGAATACAGTCACATGGGCCGCGTGGTAGAGATAATGAACCGAGGCGTCATCGATTTCAAGACGCCGTTCAATCTTACGCAAGCGCGAAGTTGTCGAACCACACCGTCGCGCTTAGAATTACTCGCAAAAGCCTGTCCGCGCATAGAGAAGTTGCACATATCCGAACCTCATCATCCACCCGAAGCATTGAGACTTTTTCCGTACGTCGCGTCTCTCAGCGTTCACGGTATACCCGTACAGAAGGAATGGCTAGAGGGCTTTTATGGTTATCTCAAAACGAATGGCCAAAATTTAAAAGAGCTGGATTTGCGCATAGCCCAAAGTGAAGTGCCGCTTGACATCGATCTTAAAGAAATATTTTTCTGCTGTCCAAATTTACGGACCTTTACAAAAGACGGCTCGAACGTTATATGGTCAGCAGGACCAGATCCACCGACAATGAAACATCTTAAAAGAGTTCACGTTGGTAGAACAGTGAGCGCACTCACGATCACAAAGATTCTCTCCCTGGCTCCGGAATTGACGGCTTTGCACGTGCACAGCTGCTTTGATTTAACGAACGAACAATTGGAAAAACTACTGAACGAACCGGTGAAACCTAAGACTTACAGTTTGTCGTTGAAGCGAGCGGAAGCACCTGTTCAACATAGCAGTCTAGTACGAAACCTCGAATGTTTCTATATTTACGAGTCGAGCAAGGTCTCGGCTTCCACTGTCTTGAACATGTTCAAGAGCTGCGGTAAGCTCAAAAGGATCGGCAATCTCTCCAACTGGGGCCTCGACTGCGAAGGTGTCAGAACGTTACGAAACACATTAGCCAAGGCAAATCTCGATGTCGACTTGTGCCCTGGTTCGCATTGGTTCTGGAGTAATTGTATACAGTAGTGGTAAATCGACTGATCTGCGATTGGAGGCGTCTTGGAGAAGCTTCAAGATTATCCAGTGTTTTCACGCTCGGCTTATTTTTATTTTTTTTTTTTTTTTTTTTTTTTTTTTGCGTTTCAAGACTTGCGAGAAAGTGCAACGTGTTTTCTCGGTTGTTCGTTCGAAATTACGAGAGTGAAACGGCGCTTGTAATTGTTCATTTCTTATAATATATATATATATATATATTGTAGTGCATCGTTCGACATTCGATTGTAAAAAAATGTATGTTCAAAATACCGGTATACGTGATAAAATTATAGCAACACCATTTAATAATAATACGTAACGCGTTCTTCGGTAAACAGATTAAAAAAGTTTTAAAAAATGATAAGACTTTTGAGAAGTGATGTAGTGCAGAGAAAAGCACGAAGAATTTCAGTGTCAATTCGTTGATCTAACGATTCTATAGCTGCCATTCGATTTAATACTGTCACATTATCTCTCATACAGCAGACTGTAAATTCATCAGTATTATCGATTTCGTTAGAAAAAGAAAATTCATGATCGTACATACGTTCATATAGCCATGTAAGAGCAGACGCGTGCGACGTACTATAATTTTGTAATTACGCGAGCGAGGGGAGTACAAGGAGCCGCTTGAATTTACGAGTGCGTTGCCAGCCGTCATGATAACTCGGCGAGAGAAAAAGGAAGACAGAGAAAAGAGACTCACCAGCGGAGAAACGGAGTTTATTTTTCTCTTATAGCCAGAGAAAGAGAGAGAGAGAGAGAGAGAGAGAGAGAGAGAGATAGATTGCGGTTGGAAAAGTGAAATTAAACATGAGAGAAAGGTCTCGCAGTCGGTCATTGTTGAACAATACCGTAATCTCTCGTTGAGACGAGAAGCTTCGCTGACATTAAATAAATATTAGAGTTTAAGGCGAATCCTTTATTATGCGACGATTTATGCTTTGATCGATTTAGTATGTAGCGACTAGATTATCTATACGTAATAATCATAAATGAAAAACCGAAATTGTGTATCTACGTAATCTTATGTAGCTACATGTAATAATATTAGTGTTTCTGCATTTATAAAATTGAACAATAAACCTTGCATAATATTTACAACCTATCCCGTTTAATTCTGTGGAAAAAAAAAATAATTCCGTTCGTTTTTACTTTCATCCTGTCGCCATTTTCTTGAAAAATTCTTTTATAAACCGTAACGTTATTAATCGTACGAAATCCTTTTATAAAGTGAATGTAAATAATAAAGTCTTATATAAAAATGTAATTGCATGAAGTTTTTGTTTTTTATTTTGAAAAAATTCTCTTTAAAATCCACATATATAAAGTTAATGAATAATTTTAAAATTTTATTTTAATAATAAAACATGAAACTTACCTCCTGTAGACCGTGAGATTGCAATAGCATATTAATTAATTTAGTATCCGTTTGAAAGATTTTATATGTCATGTGTAATTGCTTAGCTGGTGGATCTTCCGGAGGCTCGGCCAACGCGGAACATCTGTTAAAGAGAACATTTGCAAATATACACGCACAATTTTAATGTTCACTTATAGAAATTTATTGATTACTCAGAAAGTACATTACAAAAAAAAGAAAAAAAAAAAAAAGCAACTATACTTACTTGAATCGCAACATCGGCATCTTATTACCATTCGGACTATTCAACAACCATTCATTTGTCAGAACGTTTTTGTCCTTCACCGTGCTGTAATAAATTAATTCATTTGGTTACATCGAGTGAAGATACATGTATACTCGTTTAATTTTATTAATTACATAAATCATAGAATTAATACAAATTATGAATGATTATTAATAGTCACTTTCATATCGAATTTATACATAACTATTAAAATTTAATATTAAAATTAGTAAATCCATTTTTTTTTTTAAATTATTTTATTCAATATAAATAATTTACTATTTTAATAAGAATAATGTGGCTTGAAAATAAAAAAAAATTTAACTTTGATGACTTTATAATAATATTCTAAAAAGTTAGCAGATATAGTGAAATTATTCAAATTGCGATTTTATCAAATAATTACTTAATTTATCAAAGTTTTATAAATAAAAATGCCTTTAATTTATTTATAATAAATATTTTAAATAGTGAAAATTATCTTATAGATAATTTTAATATTATGATTTAAGACTGTAATAATAAATAGTTCATACCAAAGAGAAAGTTATAAGAGTTATGATGGAAAATTTTTGTATTTTTATTTTTCAATATACAATTTAAAAGAAGGTCTAAAGACATTTTAAAAATAGTGAAAATTATATTCTAAAATAAATAAATTTTCCAACAAATATTATTTATGTTTAAAATCTTTTTCATATACGCTTATTGTAATCAAAGAATATTTGTTTATTAAAAATAAAAGTTTCTATATAAATTTTAAAATTTCATAAAACTTTCTATCATTTTCTTAAAAATAATGCTTGCGAATTTCATAAATTAAATATTTGAATGATATTTTGATTTGCATTTTATTAAATTTTTCATAATTCTAGTACCTATATAAATAATAATAATAGAAAAAAGTTTATTATTTTAATATCTTGAAATTATTTAATTTTTTTTTTTTTTCTTTCTTTTTATTTATAAGAAATTAATTATTATTTGTATATTATTTAATAAATGGGTATATTAAAATAATCTGCATATTTATGTCATTGAGTTTTCCAATAAATCGTAAGCAGCGTATATTATAGTTAAGTAAAAAAATATAAGTTTTGACAGCCTATAATTTATATAACTCAATAACCAAAGAATTTCTTATACCTACTATGTGTAACATCTTAAAACTTTTATAAATCGTATCAAAAATAGACCACGGAAAAGAATATAGAGAATACACGAGCCATTGCAATTGTAACTCGCAAGCCAAGTTGGCCAGCGTCGTAACGCATAAAAGAGCTAGAATGCTAAGCGCCAAGAATAATAACACAAAAAGCTAAATACGCGAGAGTAAGAGAGAGAGAGAGAGAGAGAGAGAGAGAGACGGATGAAGATTCAAAACGACGATTTGCAACTATTTCTTTATCTTTTTTTTATTTCATTGTCCGCTATATAGACGCACATTACGCTTTCTAGAAACACACAGCGCGAGCGCGCAAAACTAGCAGTCGTGCCATAAAAAGTAAGAGAGGCTTTTTACGGAAACAAAACGCCATGGCGTTTTACATACGTCGAAGGTCTTTGCGCCCGCGAGAACGCGTCGTCGAAACGCGGAAAGAATAAGCCGCCGCGAGCGCGCACGAAATGTTAATGGCAAGCGTTGATTAAACGAGAGAGAGAAAGAGAGAGAGAGAGAGAGAGAGATAAAACGTATAAAAAATAACCACACCAAACGAATTTACAACCGCTATTGCCCCGGTAATCACCGTTTACCGACAACCGTGACTTTTTTTTTCGCGCCCGCTAATTTTTTTTCCCGTTTTTTAACGTATTATACGTATGTATATATTACGAGAGGAGGCTCGATGTCAGGAGGTTAATACCGTTTGGTATTTCGTTATCCTTGCAATTGGCGTTAACGAGTGACCAATGCCGCTGTTATTACAACCGCTTACTGCTGCGCTTACTGCAACGGTTTATTGGAATTTCAAATTCGACGAGTAAATTATTATTCTTAGCTTGAGAATTCTTTTGCGAAAATTGACGGGTGTCTTAAATTATTGAATTCATTGATTATCGCTTATTGCTTGTGTATCTTAATTTTAGTTTTAGAATACATTATATTTTTGATTAAAATTCATTTGTAAGCCGATTCCCCACAAAAATATAAATATATGTATTTTTAAAATTTTCGTTTCTTTAATATATCAATGTTACCCATATATTTTTATAAATTTTTAAAATAAGCTTGCATAATTTTAATAAATTATTTGTTATTTATGATTACATTCAACCGCCGATGTTATTAAAAAAATAATCAAATTTCAATATTCAATGATTTCTACAGTTTCGGCGCAAAGATTAACACAATTTTAGGAATTGAAATGTATATTTTATAATATAATTGCTATTAAGATAGATATTATAAATATTAATTACGTTAAAGTTTATACATAAAATTTAAATATTATAAGAAACTATTTTGATCGTTTTAAAATTAAATAGTCAACAATTTCATTGTGAAGTAGCTATTGCGAAATTTTCGTACAAAAATAAACACAATTATATTAAGGCATTTCAATGCAATTAATTATTATTAATAAATCATTAATCCAAAGACGGTCGATTTAATAATAATTAAATAAGCGTCGAATAAAAGTTCAGCAACACCGAGTACAGAGAGCCGAGCGATCGTGCAACGCTCGATAAACATATCAACTTTCTATAAAATACATAACGCTTTAAAAAAAATTAAAGCGCCGCTCCGATTAAATGAACAAATTAAAGCGCGTATATGTATACATACAGACAAGAGTTAAAGAGAGAGAGAGAGAGAGAGAGAGAGAGAGAGAGACACGCTTGGCAGCTTTGAAAAACGGAGTACTTTCAAATTTGTTAAAAAGGGTATGTAATGCGGCTTTACCGCGCGAATTATTATAACACCGGAGCGCTAATCGATACGCGGCGAGTATCGGCAGTACAGCAGCAGCAGCAGCCAGCGCTTGCTCGAAGAGTAAGCGAGTACGTAAGCTCGGGTGAGAAAGAGCGAGAGAGAAGTATAGGGGAAGTGAGAAGAAAAGGCGGTGTAGCGGCACCGAGAGCTGGCGCCGCCTCGGCTGCTATCCGCGTCGATAATGGCGAAATCTACCGCGCGAAAGCGAAACCCGAGCTGGTAAAAACGCGACGGGAATGTCGTAAGTTTTTATAATACATGTATCGGTGTAATTATCGTAAAAAGGCGCGAGCGATTTTTGATTCTCTCTCTCTCTCTCTCTCTCTCTCTCTCTCTCTCTCATTGTTATGGCTTTATAAAGTCCGAGAATTTTATGTCGGACGGAAGAGAATCGAAAGTTTATGTGCATTTATGCGTTGTACTTAAACAACGTTTCTTACCGAATACAGAAGGTTTCTTCGATCGCGTGAAACTGGTTCTTTGTGAATGATACGGTAATAAAACCGAGAAGGTTCAAAAAACTCGAGGATTTTAACTACCGCGATGATGGTAATTCGTCGTTGGGTTAAAGCTCGTATAAAGTTTCTTTTTCGCGATTTTATGCCTTTTTGATAATTTTATCGATCGAAAATAAACTTGAATGCTGATTTTAACAATGTCGTATAAATCTACACTGATAATGATAAGTTTTGGAATGAAAGTTTTATTATACCTTTAAAGTAAATGTACATATAATTTTGTTATCAAATGTAAAAGTATTGATAAGCTTTAATAAACGGTACATTATAATTACTTTTTTAACGATTGATAATTACGATAAAAAAATAATAAAACGTAATAATAATCACTTCTTATCGCTACAACTCAACTTATGTATTTATCCTTATATTGTATCTAGTTTAAAATTTGTTTTACATATAAAACGATGCAAGTCCTTAAAAATTTCTTTACATGTCATCTTTTAATACGGAGATTTATATTTACAATTTACATTGTTAATATTAATAGTAGATAACGACATTTTTAATTATTTCATATATATTTGATATAAATAATTAAATAATTTTTAAAAACAATTCAATTCATTACGTGTTATTTCTCGAAGCAACGTTAAGTTACAAGTTATCCCCTTGATAATAATAATATTGCATCTGCAATATTAAATTAATTAAAAAGCGAACGTGAAATATTTCCAGTATAATGAAACATTATAATGTACAAATAACGAGCCGCAATACCGCGAGGTAAAAAGTAAGCGAGAAAGAGAGAGGTAGAGAGATAGATAGATAGTGAGAAAGATAAATGAGTGTACAAGTAAACAGCACTTCATTTAGAGACGGTCACCTGTCAGATTTGTCGGGATTATGCGGTTTGTGAACAAACGGCTCGAGTGCCTCCTCGCTGCTATTCGACAATTGTGACATGCCGGAGAGGCTAGAAGATGACATCAGCTGTTTCGAGCAACGTTTACCCTCCAATTTTCCCACCGTTATGTTCTTCATCTGAGACAGCATTTTGCACCTGCAATCACAATTACAATGCGAGAGTGTTATTCGTCGTTTTGTCTTTTACTTCTCACGCTTTGCGAATATTCCTTACACGCGTGTAATTAGACTTTTATCTATTTATTTTTGCTTTTTATTAATAGTCTATAATCTTTTCACAACGATAACTGATTAATTTAATAAAATTATTATTGGTATTGTGATTAAACGCTGTAATTATTATTTTTTTTTTTTTTTTTTTTTTTATTGACAGATAAAATATATAACAATGTACAATGTATATAAATATTGAAATTATGAAAAAAAAGTTTGTGTAAATTGTATTGTTGGTTAATGATTAAAAAGTAAAAAGGCTTTGCTAAAAATGTTTTTTTTTTTTTTTTTTTTTTTTTTGAGAAATTTATATCACATACAGAATCTAAAAAGTTGTATTACTGTACTCGACATATATCTACTTACGTCTTCCACATTTAGGGTTATACATAGTGCAACCAATATTGTTAACATAACCTCAATATCTTTTTCTAAATATTTTTTTAATACATTCAAGTTTTTGTTATGGAGATTTTTTAATAAAGTCGTCTTAAAATTATTAATATTTAGACAATTTCGGCATGTTTAGGTACACTTCTCAACCAAATTTGTCATATATTTATAATATTATAATTGTAAATTTATATAAATTGAAAATATATATGTTGCTTAAAAATTACATCCCATAAACAATAATTAATCCAACAAACTACGATAATATGTATTATAATTAAAAATGTTTCGAAACACGCTCGAAGCGCGCGAATCCCATAATGAAAAATTCACGAACAAAAGAAAAAATCAACAAGCTCATAATCGAACGTAAATCCGAAAAGAAAAAAAAAAAAAAAAAAAAAAAACAAACAAAAAGAAAGAAAGTAATAATCACGAAGCCAACGGTCGAATTATTCTTTCTCGTGCTTGCTTTAAAAGTGTCAAGACAGAGAAAGATATCAATTGCAAAATTCGTGAGGTGTCGTTCGAGCAACGGCATACAAGACTGCGCTTCGTGGATACATATGCATGTACGCGATTAACTTATTATTACTTAGGTGGCTACGTGTGTCACGTCACTATAACGGCTACTTTACATTTTCCTTCGCAACGATACGTATCGGACATCAAGGCCGCTTTATATATGTTTCTTATATAGTCCGCGGTGCGGCACGCGCATTACATAAATCGAGTTATCAATTTGCGTTAACGTATCGCACGAAATTCCAGGTGTCCTCCATACAAAAATCTTCTTTTCCTTCTCTTTATTTTTCTTTTGTTTTTTTTTTTTTTTTTTTTTTTTTTATTATTTTCATATTCCCTTTTCTCCTTGTAGTTGAACCGCGACATTGACAAACTCGCGTCATCGGCGATTTTATCACCGGGACTTTATTTTTCAAGTTCAAGCTGTATAAAAGATTTGCGTTATCGCGACGGAAATTTTTTTAAGATCATTATGAATTTTGTTTAACGAAAGACTTTTTACAATTTATTGCTTAATTGGATACACGTGCGCGTACATCCGCCATTTAATTTCTTAAGGGCCTTTCGTTTGATTTTTCTCTAATATGAGTCAAGGTAATTTTTTTTATCTTAAGTAGATGTGTATACGATCATTCTAAATATAAAAATTAATGAAAGTACGTATATACTTTAAATATAATATAAAAATTTATTTCGAATATATATAACCTTACGTAAAATTAAAGCAGTTTATAAATGCATTAATTTAACAATTATATGAAAAGATAAATGCAAATTATTCACATTAAATTTCGCGTTGAATAAAATTATTTAAAAAAAAAAAAAAAAAAGATAACAATGTTTTGTAAATTAATTTTTTGCATTAATTATGAATTTTTATATCAAATTTATTTTAAAACGTACAATAGCCTAATTTATATTAACTTTTGTCAAAAAGCAAATAATTTAAATAACGTAGAAGAATAAATTTTATTTATTGAATTATTCTATTTTTACAACTTGTACTTTGCCCTTATATTTCGCAAAAATAAGCAAAGTCTTAAATTACTAAACGCGGAATCACGGAAATACCGAATATGGTGATTGATTAAAAAAAATGTATATATATATATAATACATATATTACAAGTGTGAAACACACATTGATCAAGGAACTCAAACTCGGTCAAGCTAACGCTTGGATCGAAGAATCCCGTCTTGCTTGGCCGAGGTAAAAAGCCGGAGTTAAGGTCGCACACCAAAACCGTCAACGTGCATACTATACACGCGAGTGATTTGCCTTGAAAGCAGCCGCAATCGCCGTCAAGAGACGAAACGTCTCTCGTACGTTAAGAAACGAGAGCGCGAGAGATGTTACGAAGACACTAAATTCGTCGTCGTCGAAGTTTGTTACCTCGGCATTGATTTCCCCGGATGATTCGTACCTTTTTTTTCTCCTGTTTCTTCAGGTTGGTCGCGCGGCGACGTCGACGACGCCAATTTACGCGTTAGATCGACGGTATAAGGTGTATTCATCGTCGCGCGCTTGATGATACTCTTGCGATTTTGTGTACGTATAAGTGAGGATCGTTGGGAGAATCGTGCGTGCTTATACCGCGAAACGATAGGGAATAAGAGAAAAAAAAAATGCAAAATGCGAGTCGTAAAAGTTGTACGATAATGATCGATACAATAGCACGTATGAGATGGTAAACAACGAGTGTATACGAATTGTTTATTTTTCATTTTACTCCGTCGTGTTTATTGTTTATCGGTGGAAACGTTTCCATCGAACTTTACCAATTGTAAAATTCTTTTTGTTTATATTCGGAGTAAATTACTGACTGTATGATAAGTAATAGACATTTTTCAAATGATAACGTTAAAAATTTTCAACCCATTTATTATATTACAAACTAAACCTTTATTTTTAAATACTTTCGAAGATAAAAATTTAAATAACGAGTGGTTTATGAATTTTTAATACTAATAAATTTAAAACTTTTACGTAAAATAAAATTATGCTTATTTACTTAAATAATCAATGCTTTTCGAGGCTAGAGCAGTAATTAGAATACTGTATGGTTTTGCGGTAATACGGCATGCGCATGTGACATAAAAATTGTATAAAAGTGATTGAAGATTGTTAAGTGATGGCATTGAATTAACTTGAACTAGTTTTTGCAAAATCAATTTTATTAATGTTTTTTTAAGGTCTCGCTTACTTTATTTATCGAGTAATTTTCAACGATTTGTGAACCAAGTATCAAAATATGGAATTTTATTTATTTAGTTTTCTTTGTTATTTATGTTTGTTTCGTAAAAATAAATATATAGTTTTTAAATTAACGTAATAAATTACGATTTAAAAATAAATGATTTTTGGTAAACTTATATAAAAAAAAAAAAAACTATTTTTTCCTTTTCATTAAAATAAAATTTTTTATTCTTAATTACAATTTTTGAGAAAGTTTTAACATAATTATACTATATTTCAAGTAAATTTTAATAGCATTAAAATTAGTAAAGCTAAAATCTACATTTTAATTAGAGTAGAACTCTACAATCATAATGCTTCGCGTTTATTCTTGAGTTTTCTATAATTAATAAATGGAAAAGGAAAAATAAAATATTAAATTGAAAAATTTTATGAACGAATTTTAAATTAATATTTCAAAGAAACGAAAAAAGAAAACTGGAGCATGATTATAATTACTATTATCAGATTTTATATTATAATTATGTTATGAAATGACTGTAATTAAAATAAATTTACATAAAATTTTACCATTGTCAAATGTAACTTAAAAATAATTAAAAAATAAGTTATACCTTTTTTACAAAATGAAATCATGAATCAGTTCAAAGAACCAATTGTTGAGGAATAAAAAAAATGCACTCGATCAGGCAGCCACATATAATTTCGCGCTCGTCGCCTTTAATTATCCACTCCATCGCGCAAAATGAATATAAGTACAGACCCGTTAAGACTACGGCATTATCGTGAATTTCAATCGATTCGAGATCGAACCTCGAAATTCATTAAATACGACGGTGTGGTTCGAACTCGGAAGTCGGTAAATATCTTGGTGCAAAAGCGTAAGCGGAAAAGTAACCCACCGTACGAGACCATATCGAATCGTTAGAAACGTGTGAATCACGCGAGTTAACTCTTATGTATACGCATGTATAAGTTACTATTATCAATCACATCACGCGCTTATACTACTGCGCACATCTGTGAAATATATATATATATATATATATATATATATATATATATATATATATATATATATATATATATGTAGGTATATAGCGCGATCGCCTCGCGCACTTACATAGCAAGTCACGCACATTGAGAGCTTAGTGCTCAGAATTCTCTCTCTCTCTCTCTCTCTCTTTCTTTGTATGGTGCTGTGTAGCGAAATAAAAATAAAAAGATAGATGAAAGAAAGAGGAAAAGAAAATGAATAACTTCCGCGTATATGCTATACCGTAAGAAGGTGTATAAGGCACGCGGCAACGAAATTAAAACGTGAACGATGAACCTTGCGAGAAAGAGATTTCGTATTTCTTTTATTATTTTTTATTTTTCTGTTTGTTTTTTGCCTCGTAATGGCGCGCGCGCGTGTTACTGCTCTAGAAAGGTGAAAATGACATTTCGCCCGATGGAGATGAATAGTGGTCGCGTCGATTTAAGCGACGAATGCATTTTATAATAGCGTTTCGGTTTGGCTATACATAAATCTAATATTTTAACCGACGTTTGGAATTTTTAACGTCTGCATATTCATCGATGGCGTAAGCTTCGATGTCATTAAATAATAAAAATAAATCACTATATCATTAAATGATTAATTATATTAATTTTTTCATAATTATGATTCGTAAAATTCTCAAATTTTCATTTATCAAATACTAGTTTTTATCACTGATTGTTACATATCCATTGTATGTATCCTATCGAAATAACGTCGAAATTCTCATATTAATCGATAAATAAATAAACAATAATAATTTCAAAACTACGCGTACCTATAAGTATATCAAAACAATAATCCCACAAAATTTTTCAAATCGTATCACCGATATCGTAACGTCAAAAAAATCATGAGCTACATAATATTGTAAGCTAAAATATGGATAAACAACAACTTCAGCGCGTGCTTACGGTGGTTAAAAAAAAAAAAGGGTTTCGTCGGCAATTCGTTCCGCGATAACGAAGTCCTTAGGGAAGTAATAAGGGTACGGTGAAAATAAGTCGAAACTATTCTCGTTACCGCGTGAAATCCTTTTGCGAATATTGAGCCATCTCGGTTGTCGCGATCTTCGCATTCGTCGTTATAGTCGCGTGTCGAGCAACTTCGAGACGCTTACGCGAAATTTTTCGAAACATATAAACTTTATACCGTGGACTTATTAGTCTTATTAAAATAAACGTCTCCTATAGTCTTTCATGTAAATAATATATTCTGTAAACATTATGAATAAAATGAATTATCAATAATAAAAATTATCAAAATTTTTCCGGAAAGCAGGTATAAATTATTAAAATAAATGTTAATTTCGCGTTAAATAATAAGTAGCTCGATAAAATAAACAACATAATTTAAATATATTCGTGTTTCCGATTTCAAACAATAATATTAACACAGCAGATATAATCGACGATTTAAAATGAATGACTTTAAAAAAAAAAAAAAAAAAAAAAAGATACGTTTTGTCAATAGAAGAAAAATAAAAATCATTTAAATTATTACAAGAACTTTATATAATAAAATACAAGGGTATGATATAATATCAAAATGAATTGACAAGTTCAAGAAATTGAAAAATTAATTGAAATAATTTAAATCCAAGAAGCAGTATTATAATTTAATAGGCATATTGGAAATTCTCGTTCGGACACTTCAACTCTAACGTTTAGCTTAAAATTTCACAAACTCAATGTATTTTATTTAATCGTTAGAAAAATCCGGAAGTCATCTAAACGCGTATTCGAAGCGACGGTGTCTCAAAGAAAGCATACAACTGGGCCTCGATCTCGGTGCTACATCAATCGACGAGAAAAGAGGTCGCGCAGTCTGAAATGATCGTTATGAAATACGGCATTGATATTACCAGTAAATCTTCCAATATGTTAGAAATGTTCCCTATTGCTTGGTCAAAAAGCGGCTGAAATTTCGAGTTGGAGAAAATAAGCTGCGTTATTTTCTGAGAAGTTAAGGAATTTTTTATTTAGTTTTCAAAATTTTATTTGAACATTTTTTTTACTTTTTAAGTAAAAAAAAAAATTACTATCATATCTTTGTATCGTTTGCAGGTTTTTTCTCATCGATAAAGTTTATCATACATTTGAAAAGTTGTCGATATTATCAACGATAATTTTTGCCAATTTTTTCAAATTTGTTCAAACTTCTCTTCATCAAAAGTTTTAATTTTTAATTTATCTATAAAAAATAAAATACATGCACTTGGTACAATATGTATTATATTTTACTAAACTTTTTTATTTCAACGATAACTATAATAATTTATTAATATGCCTATCCGTAATATCGAATTTCACTTATTTGAATTCCGAATAAATAAGAATTAATTATTCGAAATTTAGATTAATTAAATATTTTTAATGCGTGAAAAAGTGTTACAGATTCATTAACATATTTCAAAGAATTTACGAGAAGCATTACGATAAACTTCCTCATTTTCCTTTCTTCTGTTTGTCACTTGCATGTCAAGTAAATTTTTTTACGCACTTTGACATAGAATACTTCATTAATTGATTTGATAATGACTTGAAACAATCTAATTGTGAAACCATGTTAGTCACACTAAATGACAAGAAATTAATGTTTTTTTAATTAAATAAACTGGTTTCACTAATTTCTTTATTGAATAAGACTTAAGAAATATGCAATGCACCAATACTTATCTTATCACTATTATATTTCTATTTTCGAAAGAATATTATACTGAATACATTTTTAAAGATTCGAGTAAAAAGTAACATCAATGATGTAGGTGATAAATTTTACAAATTCAATCAATTTAAATTAGTTATTATATAGTAAAGTTAGTTATGTAGTTATCTTTAAAATTAATAAATGTAAATGAAATATAATCGTATTTTACTGTGCTTATACTTTAAGAGAAAAAAAGTAAATAATGAAGTATTTATATTTTAAAAATTATTACAACAAATTACTTATTTTACGTAAACATTGAAAATTAATGTTTGAAAATCGAGTTTTAAATTTTGAGATTTTGTTTAATTTTATTTACTTGATTTAGAGAAAAAAGAAAGAAAAATTTTAGATTGACATTTAGAAATCTTAATCATACTCATGAATTATTTAATTCCATCAAATCTTCAAATAAAGAAACGCGATCGGATTAAACTTTCACGTCAAAGTAATAAAACACTTTACTTAATGCAGCTAAGGTGACACGCACAGATAGATTAGATATACGAAAGTGAAAAGAAAAAAAAAAAAAAAGAAAAAAAGAAACCAACAAATCCATAACCCACGACCAGTTGACGTTTAACCAAGTTTCGTGTCAACGTAACCTTAAAACTCGCGCTCGGATAATTCTCCCGCTTGTGCGAGCGCGTACCAATTTCATCGACGCCTTGAAAAAGGAAAAGCCGAAAGAGGCATGCGTTTGCGTGGGAGAGACTCAGAAATCAAGAGAGAGAAAGTAGAAGGACAGACGACTACGTAACGGCGGCGCGTAACGAACGCATACCGCTCACGAGAGTTATCGAGGTGTACAGAATAACGCACGAAAACTCGCGGGAGTATTATTTAACGAGGAAATTCATTTTGAAAAACGAGACTGCGACTCGTTAATCAATTATAGACTAACTCTATACTTGACGTAATGTCTTTGTCAATTAATGCATAACGTTGTATTTGATATTTGAATTATTCAGCGTTTGTATTAGAATGATATTTTTGTTTTGGTATCGTGTAATTTTAAAGATTAAAATTTTTTTCACGCGAATTAAAACGAGAAAGGAAAAATAATAGAAGTGCCTAATGACATAAGGTTTTAAGATTTACTGGATAAAAATGTTTGCGCAATAGACATTTGCATAAGAAACCGGTAGCTTTTTTTTTTTTTTTTTTTTTCAACAAAATTAATTCAGTAACTTTAGAAATCATAGATTAAAATTATTCGTTTATAAAATAAATGGATATCTTTATAATTTATATTTGAATTAATCAATTCGTGTTTCTTTTTCGTAATTTTCGTGTTGCTAAGTAATACAGTTATCAATCTTATCGATAATGCACGCTTAAGAAATTTATAAAACGATTTCACCTTATTTTTCCATACTTTTTATTTATTCAAATTTGTGTATCTTACAACGAATAGAATAAAGCATAACCAATCAAAAAAAAAAAGAAAATATATATATATATATATTTTTTTTTAAGCAAAGACATTAAAAAATTACTATAATTTATCTTCGTTGTATGTTAAGTTGTAATTCGCAACACCCTAAAATTATTAATAAAAGTTTTTAAAATAATTTTGATCCTTTCACGCGCACGTATTAAAAAGGAAATTTTAATATTTAGCGAGAATTTTTATCGAGTTTTTTTTATCCAAATATTGAAAAAAAGAAAAAAAAAAATTTAATATTATTTTGCTTAAAAAATTTATCCACGTAACATTTCGCAGTTACACTGTTTTGTATTACTCGACACAATGAATTTGGCGTAATACCAGCCGACGCTAGCATTTTAAGATTAGGAGAGAATCTTTTGGAAGTTTGCCTACTCAACTCATTCATGTATCTATTACCTTTCACTTTAAATGGATATTTATTTTAACTAAAGAATCAATTTCAATCAATGAAAGCTAATTGTCCTGATAAACTCTTACGATATTTACATAAGCGATCCTTGGAACTTTTTTTAAAATATAATTTCATTTGTAAAATTTTAAATAGTTTAAATCAAATTGTTATTGAATATTTACTAAAGACACCGTTTATCAGAATGGATTATGAAAAATAGAATATATTTATTGAAATATTAGATGTCAATACATTTTAAACACATTTAAACAAAAAAGAGATAATTATTTACTAAATCATTAAAAGACACAATAAGACGCCGACATTTTGTACAAAGTTAAATTTTCTAAACTTTAAAAATAAGCAAAAATCCTGGAATAGTCTGATAATTCACGAAACGAAAAATTGGACCCGCGTCGAATTAAAAAACGCCGCTTGAAATTTTTATTTATTTTTCATTTTTTCGCCTTCGTTTTTCGCTCGAACACCTACTCGTACAAAGCCACGAATGGCTTACATATACAAGTTCGAATCGAGAGGAGCAACGAGGAGCATTTAAAGAAAAAATAAAAAAAAGCACACGTACACCCCGGAGGTAAATTTGGTGCGCGCGCATTTCACAAGTCTCGAGATGAATGCGCTTATGTATATGTGTGTGCATCCGCAAACTGATGTACGAAAGTTCTTCTGCCCCCCCTTTTTTTTCTCTCTCTTTTTTTGGTCTCTTTTTATTTCAAGCACGTGCACGCGCGCCTCTTTTTAGCATATATGTATATACATTTATAAATGTTCAATATATATATAGAATAGTTAGAACGTAATGCAGTTGCAATAAAAAAGTTTTCCGTTTGTCTAGTTCGTCTAAAATTATTGTGTATCAAAGAGAACTTTACGAAAAAAAAAAGAAAAAAAAAGAACGAATGAATTCAATTTTTTAACGCAATATTTGTTTATTGCAAAAATTAATGTTAAAATAAAAATTAAGTTTATGAATTATACGTGACTACGTAAAATTTATATAGATTAACGGAAAGTTATTAAATTTTTTCTTATTTGCAACGACGTAACATAAACAATTGGGATTTTTTATTTTAATAACGCGCTTATTTAACGCGAGAAATCTAACTTGACATTAAAAAAAAAAAAAAAAAAAAAACGATTTTTCAGTATATATTCACCAATGGCAAGCGACAGCAAAAATAACTTTTATGGCGTGCAAACATCAGAAAACGTTTTTCTTTCTTCTGTTTTTTTATGCAAATTAGAACTGGAGTTTTTTTTTCTCCTTTGCAGTTATGTACAGTGGTTGCAAAGACGCCCCGTTAGCTCATTATTTGTCCACGACACGAAGGGACAATGATGCGAGAGCTCGAGAAGTTTCGCATTTTAAAGTACATTCTTTTTCGCTAAAGTTGCTTTGTTATTTAAATTGCGGAGTAATAAAATAAAGCAAACACGATTGGTGTGAAAAATTAAATTAAAAATGATTAATGGGCAGTCTTTTTTTAATTTTTTTTTTGTTTTTTTTTGTTTTTTGTATTAGTTAACATGTAATAATAACGTAAATTAGATTTTTTTTTAAGAAATTTTTTTAACCTCATATAACATACTATATATTAATACTTTCTTGTTATTGTAATTTTAATTTTCAAATCCGAAATTAAACCTAAAAACGTGATTAATTATTCGCATTAGCGTGAAAGTTATACGAATTAAAATAGATATTAATTTTTCTCAATTGGTGAAGAAAAAAAACAACGTAAATTTTTAATTCCTTCGAGCAGAATCGCCGTGGCGTTAATTAAAAGTCAATATCCATAAATAGTTGCGATCACGCGACACAATGACAAGACGTAAGCCGCGGCAATTATTTCCTCATTATTGCACAATCGCACGGTAACCGATCCGGAATAGACAAGACTTTCTAAAGGATATAGCTATTCTATCGCATCCGCGTAAGTCGAATCTTCATTGTATGAAAGAGAGAGAGAGAAAGAGAGAGACCGATTTCAATGTGACTCTGGTATTAGTGGCTGTAATGGTGATCGAGCTGTGGCAGACTGTAATTTCAAATTAATTGGCACCATCATTGATGATCAGTCAAAGTGAGAGTGCCGCTAACATTTTCACTCGGCCACGCGATCGATTTTCTTGCTTTTTCAATATAAGATTAGATTCTTTTCTTTCTTTCTTGGTTGTTTTTTTTTTTTTTTTTTTTTTTTTTTTGTTTATAATTTTAGTCGCGTTAATTATCGTGTGCCCAATTATGCGATTACATTTTATGAATCATTAAGCTGCTACGTTGTAAAAAAAAAAAAAAATTTAATAATTATACTTTGTATAAGAGGTAGAGTGTTGTTCGTAAAAATGTAAATGATATAACATAAGTTGTAAAAAAAATTAGACTTATTAATATATAATTTATATAGAAATAATTTTTATGCCATTACAAACATGAATAAAGTAAACTATTAACCTTCAAGATTATTGAATTATATTATTCTGTTGCATTTTCACTTACTATTTTTAAGGTTAATTTCTAAATTAATTAATTTTTTAAATAATATTTAAAATAAAAATTACTTTAAAGTTTTAAATAAATTATATTTGTTAACGCAACATGTTTTTAAGCTTATTTAAACAATAATAGTTTCATAAATTCAAATAAATACAGCACAAGTAAAATATCGAAAAATATTGCAAAAAAGTTTTAAAGAAACGAGAAGAAAAAGATAACTGGTAAATGTTCAAACTAGAAAATTACGATTTTATTTTCACAAAGTTATAAATGGAGTAAAAAGCAGCGATCAATATTTCTGAAAATTGAATATTGTTGAATAAATTGAAAAAAACGTAAATGTAAAACGCAAACTTTTATAAAATATATTGTTTTGCATTTTTTTTTTTTTTTTTTCTTAATTACAATTCTAACAAAGATATAATATTTTTATAAAAAAATTAATAATCATATCTTAAAACAATAGGCGTCAGTTAATGAAATGCATAATAATATTATCTAATAATAATCTTTGAAAATAAATTTTGTAAAATACATTTGCTCAATGTAAATAAAAATTAAATCACCAACAGTAAAGTAATCCTCTATACCTTCGTTAATTAAACTTTTTTTTCTTGCTAATTAAGACAACAAGAAAAATCGTACATAAGAAACAAGGAAAAAGAACGAATGATCGATTTACATATAAATAATCTCGATATGCATCTAATCACGGTAAGTAAAAAGAAAAAGGAATACATGATCGTCATCATCATCAACAACAGCAGCGGCAACAGCAATAATTCGGACAACATAATCGTGCAAATGAAAGCGATGTAGTGCGGTACGAACTACATACCTTATCGCGAGGTAATAATCGAGCGCACGCGAGAATAAAAGTCGATCGGCGCGGGCGAGCACACGAACGTCTTTAGTCGAACGAAAGCGATAACGGACGCGGCGGATTTTCTCTTTCTCTCTTTTACCATGTATCTCTCTCTCTCTCTCTTCAAAAGCTATGTACACTTTGATCCTATATACTCTCAAATGGGCATATTCGGTCTATCTACCGGTTGGCTCGCTGTGTGCATACATGTATAGGCGAGCTTTTGTATAAGTAACGATTCGTTGGATTTGCCTTTGGGCATTTATGAGAATAGCTGATTCGCATCGCGCGCAACAATCGTCTGGAAATTCGGTCGGTGGTGTTGCGCTCTCGAATTTTCATCTTTGTAGGTTCAGGCTGATGGGTTTTCGAATAATAATGGAAAATGTATTTTGACTCCTGATATTGGCGCATATTGCAATTGTTATTATGTTTGTAAAGAGTTTTAATTTATTTTGCTTTTGTTTCGTGAAACTTTAAACGTTCAATTTGGATTGTTGAAAAGTATACAACAAAGCGATATATTTTCATAGAATTAATGATTACTATTTATATATTTTTTCGTGCGTTTGAGTTTGTTAAAAAAAAAAAAAAAAAAAAAAAAACTTTATTGAATTTTACTTAAAATTTAGGATTAAAAAAAAAAAATTTGACCTCAAATATGCGATACATTTATATTTTAAAATACTTAAGTTAAAAGCTCTCGTTAAAAGCCTTAGAGAGGAACTATTTTAAGATTTTTAAGGTGTTTTAACCGATGAGAAAAGTCTTCGTTCTTAAATACTAAGCCAAGGACTTCGACAATAATCTCGCGCGTAATTTTATATACCGCCGTAAAAGTTGATTAGAAAATATATCGTCAAAAATTAATTGCAAAATATTCTTTTAACTTGATTAATAAAGTAAAAGAATATTTTTATGCTATAAGTAAATTAAAACTTTAACGTTATTCTAAATAACCATTGTTTATTTAGAATTGTTCGTATACTTTCTATTTTGTGCATTATTTAATACAAAATCATTAAAATTACGTAATACTTAAACTGCAACGTATGCGTTCAATATTTAATAGTGTATCTGAATACTGCCAAGTTAGAAAGCACATATAAACTAATCTATAAGTAGCGACGGCATTTATGTAACTAAATAATACAAAACAAGGGCTGCATCGCTATCGGATATTCGATCTACTTTTAAGTTTCTGAAAGCTCGGTTGCGCTACCAGTAAAGGCGTTGAAAACAAATCGAGCAAAATCCTCGAAACTCTTAATATCCACAGTGTGTTAAATCTCTCTCGTTCTTTCCTTTTCTCTCTCTCTCTTTCTCTCTCAGAAAGTCTCACACCCGAGCGGCTCTCCAAAGGCAACGAATCGATCGCTCGTTGGCAATGTAACAACGTTGTCGTCTATGTTGACACAATGTTCTTATACGTGCGTTACCCACACCGGAACCGCAAAATACAAAGCTCGTTTTATTGTTTCTTTCGTCGTTGCGACACGATTTTTACACGCAAATTCCAATATAATCGAGGCTATCTCGAGAAAGCTACGGGAAGGAAATAACGTCCGGGATGTTAATTGGGTCAACGAGAGAGAAAGAGGAAACACTCTCGCTCTCGTAAACGCGCCACGCAACGCGTAAACGACACGCGAGAGAGCCAGCTTTACCAGCCACGACGACTCAACGAATACCGTAGATGTATTTGCATGCGCAGACGGTGGCAGAGGTGTGTGCACACGTGTACGTGAACCGGCGCATAAGACTAATCGTGCGCAACTTCTGGCTCGCGCCTACTCGATCCTCCCCCCCTCCCCATCCCCCCTATCAATATATGTATATACAATGTTACCGGTGCTATCCTCATTTTACCCTCACCAACGTGAAATCTCGCGCAAGGAGTCGTGATAAGAGAGCCGGCGTTCGAGTTCCTCGGTTAGACAGTTCCGCGCTCGGTACGCACGCACACACGGAACCAAGATATAATTACTTATCTCGGCCTGGTTTTCTTCGAGCGAGCTTACAGGTGGCGATGCATGTTTCCGCGAAAAAGGAAAGAGAGAGAGAGAGAATAACGAGCTCTAGCGTGAAGTCTTACATTTACACGGTGCATGGGTGTGTGCATACGAGCCGGGGGCGAGTTAAATAAGAGGATGAAAAAAAAAAAAAAAAAAAAAGAAAGAAATAACGAAGCGGAGGGGGTGAAGGTTTCCGTTTTCCGTTGATCGAGCGCTACGTAGGTCAAATTACGTGGGATAAGGTGTGCTCGAGTGCGCGCGTGTATTTATGGATATGTTTGCGCGTGAGGAAAATTGGTAAAGCGGAGAATGAGCCGATGATTGTTCTTGTTAACCTATATACGAATTGCTGTGTGCACACGGTGAAATTGATGCACGGACAAGAATTTCTTCTTATTTTTTTTTTTTTTTTTTTTTTTTTCGTGTCTAACGGCATTAATCTCTTTCGCAAATTTTTCTATCGGTTTTTTTTTTTTTTTTTTTTTTTTTACAAACATCAGTTGCGTAAGTACATAAACAATCTAATTTCGTATGCATGTATTTCGTATACATGTTTTGATATGACTAACTTAATATTAAAAATAATAACTAACTCTTTTATAAATAAATTTCGGCGTTTGATTTTACGTTAACATAAAGTTATTTTAAGTACATATTTTACTAAAATATAAAAGTATACTTTGAAACGCCTGTGTAAAAATATAGACATCCGCGTGGGTGTATAATAATAAGTTATAAATATGGTAATGAATATAAAATCCCGTTACAAATGTATAATAAAATTTTCATGAGCATCGATATTACCAATAATAATCGTCGGCGCATCAAGTTTTTCTTAGAGCGATTTCACTAAAGTTAAGAATTGTCTTGCGTCTCTTTCAAAATAGTTATCATAAAATCTTTTAATTATTAATTTACCATATTAATTTATTAATCATAGCTGCATGTTTACATGTTTTCATTTTATAAAATTGTTAACGACTTAAAAATAATATTGTAATCATTTAATTCAACTTAAAACTTTGTATTCCACTTAAAATAAACTGTATATAAAAATGCTTTACTTTCGATAACAACTTTAGCAGTAAATAATTTTCCTAACAAACAAGTAAGCTTTATTCCACAAAATACGAGGTTCGATAGAAAAAGAAAAAGAAAAAAAAAAAAAAAAGCTATTCCACTGATTCTACGATACGAATTAAGAATTCGCGTACTTTACAAGTGATTGCATTTATAGTACTTTAATCGATATTAATAATCCTATTCCCAGGATCTGCATGCACAACAATCGCGTCGTTGAGATTGAACATAAACGTTGCCAGTCTCGCTTTTTCAAGATGATAATCAAGATTAACAGGATTAGCGTACATTAACCTAATTTCTTACTTTATAATTTTCTTTGACATTTTTCATATGTATTTAAATAATAAATAGTATTGAGCCGTATTGCTTTTTATATATATAAAAAAAAAAAAAAAAAAAAAAAAAAACACTTATTTATGTGAAATATTTTAAATTAATTTAATAAATTTTTATTACGTTTACAAACTTAATACATTAACAATCTATAACTTATATTCATTAAATTTTTGATAATTATGAAATTAATATTCACGTTACTGATTAGAATAAAAACATTAATATTTATGGTATTTATCAATTTTGTACTCTTAATAATCTTAATTAAAGCCTTGTGACTATTTTCATTTTGATCACAAATATATATCTCAACATTTTTCTTCAACACTCAATATTAAAATTTACAGCAATCTTTTCGATACAGCTTACACTGTATCCTATTTAAAAAAAAAAAAAAAAACCTTATTATTCTTTATATATGTCCATAGGTCATAAGATACATGAAGAATTGTGAAATATTATAATTTCAATAAAATAATATACTTAGCTTTAATTGCACGAATAAATAAACAATGCTCTTAAATTATTAATCGATATAGAATACTAACAACATTTTTAAATAATAGCGTGTAATAATTCAATAGTTGTAGTATAAGGTTAACTGTATCAAGTCGATTTTTAATCAAATTTAAATACTTTAAAGAATAAAACTTCTTTTAAATGTTTGAGAATATAAACAATAACGACTATTTATCTATATTGAATAAAACAAACAAAAGTAAATCTTCCTCTTATAAATTTTATCAATAAAACTTAATCGCTACCTTCAAATTATAATAGCATCGTAGAAACATTTATGCCGAGTATTTTATAATGTAATCTCGCGCATGAAAGCATAAAATAAAACAACACGTCGAAGTGTATTTTATAAAATGTTTTTATTTTATCCATTCAAACTCGATATTTCATTGTAAGTAAAAATTACCATAATGGTTCATTATTATCTTTCACTCATGATCCAAATGAAAAACAAGCATCGAACATCCTTATCGATCAAGCGCAATCATCCGTAATGCCTCGTCTCCTCAAAGCCCAACGATCTCTCTCTCTCTCTCTCTCTCTCTCTTCTTCATTCATCCTCCCAATACTTCTCTAAAAACCTCCTCCGTTTTTTCATTCGGTGCGCGGAGGTCTCTTTATAAATCAAGTACCCGGCATTATTCACGAGGTGAACGAGCGCGAACGCCTCGCTATCTATGCAAATGCGCCTAGAAAGATAGAGAGAGAGAGAGAATCGATTCGCTTACGGGGGCGTCTTCATCGTTCTTTATACGACCGGCACAACAGGTCTCACCGAGCGCGACCGTTTAAGGCGACGTATGCGCGCGCGCTCTTTGATTTATGCACCGCGAGGAGATCGTCGAGCTTTGGACGCTTGACGAAAGCGCGAGGAATGTGCAGCGAGTTTTTTTTTTTTTTTTTTTTTTTTAAAGGAAAGAACGTACGTTTAGCGTATGAAAGCACAGCTGGTAAAGTACGCTCGAAATTTACCGGGCTACACGTGGACGGTTTTACTACCCCGATTACGCGGATAAAGCTTCCGCGAGTTGCGATTTATGTATGTGTGTGTGTGTGTGTGTGTGTGTGTTTAGGAGAACGAGGATCCAGATTTGATAAGAAGTATAAAGAGCCGCTGATCAACGATGATAAAGTGGTTAAGAATGCGTTTCGTAAGCAAAACTTTGCATTAAAGTAATAGCGCAGTAATACAAATTTGATTAACAAATTGTTCGCCGATGCCTATATGCGAACGAATATATCCGCTACGAATAAGTTTAACGTTTGTACGTGCACGGATAAAATGAAGCTATTTACTTCAATTCGAGCCGGTATATCGTTATGTACACTTATATGCTAAAAATGACTGCACTCGAGTTGCATGTATAAGCCAGCATCGATTGTAAATACCATAAACTTTTATTACCACGTTGTACACATAGTAGCGTATTGTTTGATCCGCGCATCTATAATCCACTTCGCGAATACGTACACGTAGACATGCGAGTGTAATACACTTAATAGACGAGCAGTTAACGTTGTTTAAAACAACATCTATACATCGCGCAAACGTTTCTCTCGCATTTATACGCTCGTTTATATTAATACAAGCTTTCTTACAAAAGCGTATGGAACTCTAATATCGAGCTGAACTGCGAACAAGTCCAAGGTGGTCAAGGATTCATGCAAACGAACAAACTAAAAGCGCGTATAATAATGGCAAAGAAGAGTTTGTATTTCAGTGAATACTTCGCGTCGCTAATCAAGACGCATCCTAAAGCAACGGGAGAAACAAAAAAAAAAAAAAAAAAAAAAAAAAAGCCATAAGCGCGACGAGCAAATGTTTGCGCCGCGTTCGCATAGAGAATCGACGCTTGCTGGTTGTGCACACATATAAAACAGGTATACACGAGCAACGTGTTTCGGCACGCGCGAGCGTTAAAAAGCAGAAAGAAGAAGAAAAATGAGAGAAAAGAAAAAAAAAAAAAAAAGAAAGCAGCGAGTGTGCTCTTGACAGTTTTCCTGACGGAGATTAGTTATAATGCTTTAGACAAAGTTTAGCTTAATCGGTGTGTCGGTGTTAGCTTGCGTTCGGTGCTCGAGGAGATATCGATTCGGGCACACGAAAGGAATGTTAAGCAGCGAGAGCTAACCTGGAAGATTATGTCACGCGATGCTCGCGCGCCGGAATTCAAATTGAATTGCTATCGGGCGCTCGACGCTTAAACAACCCTATATTCCCTGTAACCTTACGGCAAAACTTTGCTTGAAAATTTATTGGAAAATATTAAAGCGTAATATGTGTATGTGTGAATAAGAGCTCGTGCTATATTTTTTATTCAATTTTGATGCTTATTTGATAAACGTTACGAGGTTTATTTTATTTTTTTTTTTTTTTAGAATATATAACGAATTGACATTTTTTTATTACATTTATGCTTAGGATTATCTTGAATTTAAAAAGTGCAGCGATAATTTAGTGGTAAGTTTAATAATTTAAATTCAATAATTATAAAATTAATTTTATTTTATTGTTAATTAATGGTATCGTAATTCATTTATTTAATTAAGTAATTGGTTGTTAAATTTACCGATTTACACAAACTTCATATAATTCGAAAGGTATAAAATTAATGATACAAATAATCAATAAGAGAAGTTTAAATTGTTCTACATTTTCTAACAGCACATTTGATTAAGATTAATTTAATT
Organism: Chalcis sispes; assembly: GCA_949987625.1. Lineage (NCBI taxonomy): Eukaryota > Metazoa > Arthropoda > Insecta > Hymenoptera > Chalcididae > Chalcis > Chalcis sispes. Next base: position 22,661,857 of record OX465097.1, on the reverse strand, counting down.
TTATAATTGTTAATAAAATGATTATTTTACACTAGTAAATTATTAAATATTTAAAACCTAACGTTAAATTTTTTCAAAAAAATAGGTAATTTTAAAATAAATTACTATTTTATAATCAAGTAAATGAAAAAATTGATAAAAATTGCAATATTCATAGAACAAATAACAATAAATTAAAAATAATAAATAAATCGAATCATAAATTGAAAAAAAAAAAAAAAAAAAATAATTTATGAAACAAAATAATTTTTTAACGTATTAGTTTTAAACACCCTAATAAAACTCTACAAGTGCGAACGAATTTTAAAACACTACGTTCACAAGTTGCACTAACGTAATAAAATAATACAAATAATAACTCACGACAATTTAATATGGACTTTTCTTTTCACTGGAGGCCTATACGCGGACTTTGGTTTATTATTAAAATTGGCCGTTTTCGATTCAACGACCACCGACGTCATGTTGCACAGTCAATCAACAATTTACAAAACCAAGAAATTCAACACTGGTCACCGCAACCGCAACGCGTTATTAACAAACGTTTATATATATATATATATATATATATATATATATATATATATATATATAGGTCAAAGCAGAGAGCAAGAAGAAAGAAAAAAAGACGACAACAAAGCGAGACGAAGCTGCGCTAACGGCGTAAAAGCGAGCGTGCGCCGGCGGCAGCGGCCGATAGTTCCGTGACGATCAACGGCGTAGAGAGCTATAACCGCTTTGGAGCACTCGAGCCTTACGCCGAGCGTCTAAAATTGAAAATTCCGCACGACTTTACACGACTACGCGAGCGTCGTCGTTATATTTTGCACGCGATACCGCCGTATGGTGGGGAGAAAAATAAAACGACGCGCGTGAAGAAGACGGAGCATGAAATAAAAAGAAGAAGAAGAAAAAGAAAGAATTGTAACAACAAGCGTACGGCTGTAGGATGTAAAGATCGCGCCCGCGCACGGGGGCGACGTCCCTCTAAAGTTTCAGCGGGATGCAATCGAGCGCGCGACCGTAAACTTGACTGAAATAATGCGGCTGAGTATTTTATCGTCTACTGGTTGTTTTGCCGTACTGAAGGCTTTGTACATATATATATATATATATATATGTGCACTCGATTTTGCTGGAGTTTTTTAACAATTCGCCACGGAGAATAATGCACTTACTTTACTACTCGCGTTGTTCTTCTTTAAAAGAAAGTTTTTAAGTAACGGGATTTATCGACGTTCATTTCGTTGTGTTATTATTATCATTATTTTTTTTTTTTTTATAATAATTTAGTTTGCTCAAATTTTTAAACTTTCATTATATACGGAGGTGATAATTAAGTATCGTTAATGAGTCAAGGCCTGTTAACAAAGAATTTAAGGTGAAGAAAGTTCGTGCGCTAGTTTTTTTAATTTATGATCACTCACAAATTATGAATTAAAGTTTTTATGTCTAGTGTATTATTATTTCGAGTTTTCCTAGTATTATTATTTCAAACATTATCTTTTAACTGCGTACTTAACATTGTCTTTAATAAATAAATATAATAAACATTTTTTTTCAAATGCTATCTAATAAACAAAGCAAAATTAAAATATTTTATATAAAAAATATTAATCTTTAAGAACTTTTTACCATAAATATTAAAATTATTACGTTTTAATTCTAGTAATATTTAATAATATTTCTTTGATGCAAAACATTTGGCACGATGTGTATTTTTTTGGCATATACTACTTTTTCTCTTAATCCTTCAAAGTAATATTTTGAAATTCGAATAAAATTTTCATAAATCCTACATTTTTATCATTAAACACTATTCTAAAACGTAGTACGTACTAAATACTATATATAAAGAAAAAAAAAAAAAAAAAAAAAAAAAAAACCTAGCAAGAAAAATTACCTTTACCTTAAAGCGATCTTATTTCCCAGCCCTAGCTTAAACAAATTAAAGAGTAAAGAAGCCGAAGGACCTTTTGGATGATAAAGACCGAGTGTGAGTTTAAACATATACACACAACACAACTCCTTTAGCATTCACCTTCGCATTCAAGGCGATAATATAAAAGAGAAGACGGAAAAACGGGGTCGCCGCGAACTTACCCCCCAAGGCGTTTGCCTTTCCCGCTCTCGAGCGCTCGTTTCTCTCTCTCTCTCTCTCTCTCTCTTCTCTCTTTCTCTTTGGCACAATTGTATGCTTTAGAAGCATTGTGAGGAAAGAGAGTCTATCTCCTATACCTCTTCACTTCATCCCTTCTTATTAAAAATAGACGCAAAACTCAAAAGTCGGCGCGGCTCCTTCGGGAATAACGAAGAGCGCAAAGGTAGCATGGCGCAGTCACGACGCGAAAGATTCCAGGGGATTCTCCTACTCCTCTCCCCCCCCCCCACCCCCTTCGAATTAAATCCCAAACGTGTTCCCCGAGAACTTTTTACGACTTCTCCCTTGAGAAATTCGACCTCGATGATGTATACGCGCGATTGCGCGCGAGAGGGAAAAAAATAAAAGCTGACGTAAGGGTATAAGCGCGAATCGTAATTGCAAATATGGCGAGTGTATACATATACCACCGAGTGGGTTGAACGAGAGAAAAAAGCGTGGATGAGTTTGAGTCGAGGGTGAACGTCGTTAGGTTGGCTAAAAATAATGCTTTCGTTACGGATGAAATGTTGCAACCGCGTTTGATATCGTGTTTATTTATTACATTGTATCGTCTCCTTTTTTTTTTTTTTTTTTTTTTATTTTTAATTAAGTACGAGATGCATTAGAGAGTTTAAAACATGTTTCTCGTACGCGAGTTAAACGTGAAATAGCGATAAAATTATGCAGCTTATGAATAAAGAAAATGCGTTTGCTAATTGCTACTTCATAATGTACTTATGTAAAGCGAAATCGTTACAAATGGCCAACAAAGTATAACCATGAGATTGTTATCGTATTAAACGGCATTCCTTTCTATCATCTTAGATAATATTTTAGATTGTGAGTATGGAAAATTCAAAGAAATTTATATATATTTTAGAAAATTAAGAATAATAAATTTCGATTACTTAAAAAGATTTCACAATATTCGAGAGAAAATTTGATTCCTGCAAAAGATTGTACACCTTAAATAAGCTATTATCTTCTTTGAATCAGCGGTGAAATTTTAGTCGGTTACAATCACGGATACGTGTAACATCCATACTTAAAAAGCGGATTTCCTTAACAGTTTAAATTTGCATCACTCTTTAGGAGTACTCCGTCATTTGGTTATTGATTTTTCGCTAAAATAGCACAAGTCAAATATATTGAGTTAAAACGAGCTTAAAATCATTACTTTTGATATTAATCTAATATTCGTTTTTATTTTACTTTTAAAAATTTATTAATAAAGAAAAAATTAGAAAAAAAAAAATATATATATATATATACATACAAAAATTCGGATATACATATATATGTAAAAATAAAGTGTTTTTGTTTAAGTACAGCCAAGAACTATTAAATTTAAATAGATATTCAATCAAATTAGATCGCGCAGAAAGTAATAGTAAAGCGGCCGAAGAAATTGTTAGTTATACCGTCAAGCAGAGGCAGTTCAATTTCCTGGAATATATAATATTCACTTTTTTATGCTGCACGCTGTCGCTTCTATTATCAATAAATCAATACTAAACTCTAAAGTTATTAAATATCAATCAAAGTAATATAATAAATGCGGATCACTCTAGGTAAAGCAATATTTTATAATATACATTTAATATAATAATGAAAATTCTATAAATTTTTTAATATATATATATATATATATATCAATGTATGAAACTACACTTTTTAACAACATTTTAATTACAGTTAATAAACTTATAAAAAAAAATTAAAAAATAGTTTTTAACAAAGGTATAAAAAAATATAATCAAAATATGACAATCATTTACCGAAGAAATAAATAAAAGCTAAAGAAGAAATATTTTTTATCTATGTAGATGTAGTAAAAGAAAACGTAATTTTTTATTAAAAAAAAAAAAAAACTAAAATAAATATTTTTCGTATTTTTTACATTATATGGATTCAAGCACAAGTTAAGAGCCAATTTGATTCAGAAGTCACGGAATATTATAATTAAAAACTACTACACGCATAAAAAAAATCTATAAACGTAAAGTTAATACGTGACTGATGACAATTCATTTTTATGAAGTCATTTTATTGTAACAATAATTCCATAAGAAATTAAAAAAAAAAATTTTTTTATTCATTACACATTTAAAATAGTTTATTAATATGTAATAAAAAAATTATTATTAAAATTTAACATGGGAAAAAGTTTTGTAAATATGTATTATATAAATATTCACTTTAAAAATTATTATTTTACAATACGTATAGTTTTATTGAAATAAAAATTAGATCAAACTTATAAAATGTTATACGAATAAAAGAAAAAATTTGTAAAGCATTTCAACGTTAATTGACAAACTGAAAAGCTACAAAACTTTCAATTGACAATTAGATAAAATTACATTCAACATACATCCTTTTCATCGATTTCCACGCCATTCAATCCAATCAATACATAATTTGGATTTCGGTACTTTTAAGCTCGAAAATAAAAAGAACGATAAAGATGCAAACTCCGCGCAAATAATGCCTTGATAAAAAAAAGAACAAAAAAAAAAAGTACAACTGTGAGGAAACTGATGCAATTAAGCAGATAAAAAAGGAGCGCATATACGCGAAAATAAAATAAAAAAAGGGACAGAGAAAGAGAGAGAGAGAGAGAGAGAGAGAGAGAAAAAAAGAAAGAAAAAATACACAGAAACCCGACAAAAAAGGTCAGGGCGTAATCGTTTCGTTTAACACAATCAATCGTAAAACGCGCGCGAGAGCTCCAGTGACACAGTTGTATTAAAGCATCGAACACATACCGAGCGCGCGACGCTCTTCCGCTCGATTCGAGCGGGAGATCAACCGCACTGCGCTAGAATGTGTGAGGAAAGCGAAAAACCGTAGATAATTTTTTATTGAAGAAATAATAACATTTTTTTTTTTTTTTTTTTTTTTTTTTATTTCGCGTATTTTGCGGATTTAAAGTTAAATTTATTAAACGGGTTATTCATGATTATGAAGAGAAATTGTTATATTTCGTTGAACAATACCTGATTTCTAATATACCTTCGATTTATTCTGCAGTTTGAAATTCGAAGAAAATTCGTACTGACTTAAACTAGTTAAACGAAAATTTTAATCGATATTCCCGTATACTGGAAATTTATTTGAATTAGTTTTAGGCGTTATTTTTTTTCAAAATAAACTTATTTTTTTTTTCCAATTATTTTCCTTTTTTTTTTTTTTTTTTTAAAGTAATTTTATTTAAAATAATTTTCAAATACGAAAATATCTGTCGTGGAATTGAAAAAAATTTATTTAATATATAATAATCATTTATTTAAATATTTCTATACGATTACTTGAAGTGTATAAAATTTCATTTTAATTAAAAAAAAAAAAAAAAAAAAAAAAACCTTAAAACTCCAATATTTTTATATTATTCTCGTACTAAAATACACTACAAACTTGTTTAAATAAAATTTCAAACATTAAATCTACATTTTAATCCACCGTTAAAAGAAGTTCGCTTCAAGCTCACCTATTTTTTTTTTTCACTATACCAACTCGCATAATATAATCGATAGAAACATAAGTAACGCTACATTTTAAGCGTTTGCTCTATTTTTTTTCCTCATTTTTTTTTTTTTTTTTTTTTTATTTTTACATTCTCATGCTCTATCTACTTTTACATGGTTACGGGCTACCGCGTGTAAGCGTTTTATTCTTTTCTTCAATAACGATAATTTCAAGACTAGATAAAGGTGTTCGCGAGCGATTGAAAATTAGAAACCGGGAAATTATGCGGGTGCGATGGTGAAACCGGAAGTAGTGAACTAGGAAATTTCCTAATCGATAACTCGTGAATTACCGTTTGGATTCCCGGCTGTATATCATATATATATATATGAGTGTGTTTCTGCACGTGACTATCGTATTAGTCACTGAATTTTTTTAATAAGCTATAGCATTTTAATGCTTATCTGATGTTGAATTTATAATTGATCAATCGATGAAACTCCGCTAGCTTTTTTTCAATAAAATTTTACGGTATCTTTTTATTTTCAGTAAGATATAAATGAAGATTTAATACTTATCCGAATAAAAGCATGTACTTGGCAACAAAATCATTTTTATGTATAATGAATCTTAATACTTTTCTTCTTTATAGATTTACCAATTAAAATTTCAATTTTAAATAAATAATAAATAGGAATATAAACTTTATTGTTCTTTCACAAAAAAAGTTGTTAAAGAATAAGTAATGAACGAATGTTGTTTTTATAAAATAATCTTTACTTTACCTTATAATATTAAAATTATGTAAGTATTAACAAATTGCAAATGAAATCATTACAATTTACATTCAATTTAATGACGATATATTGCATAATTCTAATTAATAATGATTTTTAAAATTTAATTCAATAATTAACTATTTAGAAATGAATTTAGAAATTATTATAAAAAGTAAAAATTATTTATTATTAAATTGATTTTATTTATTATTAAATTAATTGAAAAATAATGGTTCACCATATGTCTTACGTACGAATAATTGAAAAACGTTAACAGCGGCTAATTATCAACAATTAAAGAATTAATTTCAATAATTAAAATTCTCTCACATTATCGTGCGAGCGTATAACTATCATTAAATTATTCATTACTAACAAGTATTATTAGAAAATTGATGCTATTTACATTTAGGTAGCTCATAAATATCTAAATTAAGCCTTTTAACTCTGTTTACATTGAATCTTTAAGGAAGTAATAGTCGCATGTATGTATGTGTGTATACTATATAGTATATATATATATAGCTTCTGTATGAACATCTATAGAACATGTTAAGTATAATGTGCTTGACATTGCATTACAACGGTATATATTTTTCGAGCACCGAAGCACAGAATTGCATTATGACTATAATCGGTATGTTACCTAATCCACGCATGCATCTTATGTTGTAACAGTAATAATACAAGTTATTTAAAGAACATTGAAACTTTAAACAATTTTATTATTAAATAATAAAAATTAAAATGATTAAAATTTAAATCAATATTATTGAAAATAGTGATAGAATACGGATAATTTCGATCTTTTTTCAACAAATTTTTTATTATATTAAAAGCAATTTTTTTAACTATTTATATGTAATAAGCATAAATGCTTTTAATAATTTACTAATACCTACGCTATAAATAATACTCATGTTCATTCGACTTGAAAAATTTTTACGTTTTAAATTACATATACCGCGCTTAAAGCCGTGACATTTATATCGTCCAAATTATTTAAAATCTAAGCACAATGTAAAAGAAAAAATAGAAAAACGACAAAACGCATATTCAACGCAGATCGACCGCTATGTATATAGCGATATACAAGCCATTTTAAAATTTATTTATATAAGCCGCGCTTATTACCGTCGCTCATAAATCTGCGTAGCCGCGCAAACCTACAAAAGCGAAATACATACCCACACGAAAGGAGAAATAAAGAAAAGAAAGAGAAAAAATAATACGGCACGCCTACGTGAACGTACGTATCTTTCGATACTCGAAATGTACTACACGCAAACACAGGCACACATACATATACATAAATATATATTCAGCTCTTAATTCTCAAGGCGTGCGCTCGCGCTTTTATGTGCGTTTATGTAAGCTCCCTAATCGTAAACGCAAAAATAGACAAGAGGATGGATATGAGGAGAGCTCGCGTGCGCGCGCGCGCGTGAGATGAAACCTACGTACCTACTTACACGGTACATACTATATATATATATATACTTATACCCGAGTCCGATGAGTAGTGCGATATCGTGTACAGCTGTTTACTCTCATCGACGATGTTCCATCATACGTATATATATATATATATATATATATATATATACGAGAGAGCGATCGTGTACGGTATGGCTCTCTTAACTGCAAGTAATATCCCTACCGCGCGTGTTTCATTGACCATCGCTTTCAGACGGCCAGAAGCGCCGTCGATCGCACTTTGGCTAAGATTGCGCGATTTTTTTTTTTTTTTTTTGGTTATTTATGTGTATGAGACTGAGCTTTTTCGCCTAGCGAAAATCGATGGAGAAACGCGCGCGGATAATGCCGATGAAAAATGAGATGGGAAACTTTTGATCTTGGTGGATGTGTTCGTGTGTGTACCGTTTATATGATGGATTTTGACGGGCGTCTTGACGGTCTAAGGTTTCAATTTTTTTAAAGTGGCGTTGCTTTAAAATTAACGTAATCGGTTTTCGTCTTAATTGATTTATTGGATGACTTTTTAAAATTGAAAGATTAATTATTTATGGCGGTAACGGCAGATTAAATTATTTAATAACTAGAAACATTTTTCTTATTTTAAAAACGTTAAATATTTATAAGTACTACTAGAATTATGATTAAATATTTTTTATTGAAAAGAAATTTTTTAATTAAGTGTATCACTATTTCATTTTCTTAAAAAGTCATATTTATTTTAGCTCAAAAATACCTGATGATACAAATTATATCAATTTAGAATTCCAAAAATTCAAATAATATTTTTAAATTTTATGAAATATTTCATTAATTATTGTTTAAAATAACAATGATTATTTATCAAAATATTCACATTAAATTTTATTGTTTTTTTTTTTTTTTTAAATAAGAAATTTCATCGCTTTTACCTTCAAAATCATTGTTCTGAAATCGACAAATATTGAATTGTTTTATTATACCTTGGCCAAGTTGCTTAACTAGTTAAAGTCAAAATTATGCGCGATGATTGTTGAAAAAAATTGCTTATTATACTTTAAAAAACTGATAACAAATTTGGTATACTTATGTCGATATTCAAAACAATAAATTTTAGTAGTTTTTATAAACAAATTTATTTTATCGCATTTTACTCACGTATTTTACCAACTAATTTAACTTAGAATGATTTTACATTAAAGTATATAGTTTTCTTATTTAAATTGTTAAAATATATTATATAAGTCACTTATTGTTGAATATTAGTTTTCATAATTCATTTTAATAATGTTTAATTTGCACTACTTTTTTTATTGTTTACTCTAAAATATAGTCAAATTAATTAATTTTAATAATTAATAACAATTTTAAATATTAAATGTTTTCGGATAATATATAAAAGTTACAAAAACGTAAAATTAAATTTTCAATTAATTATGATATAATATAAACGCAAATTTTTTTAAATGAAATCAATAAAATTTGCTGTATCTCCAATATCCTTGAAATATAAATCGTGATCATACAATAAATAAGTCTAAATATACATCACATGCATTAAAGATCAACTTCAAAGTGAAACCCAACATATTTCCTTTTTTGTTTTTATCATTTATTAAGACAAAATATCTGAATTATTAAACAAATAAAAAAGCAAATATTTGAATAATCCTTGCGACTCCTAAATATGGCACTCCGAGATACTTTTTCCATAAATCAAATTTAAAAAAGCACGCGACGCGTTGCGCTCGAAAATAACTCGCTCGCAAAACGCCCGAAAAAGATTAAGCGAATATCACCCTTCTACCAATCTCTACCAATCGTTATAAAAAGCACCGTCGTCGAAGGCAAAAAAAAAAATCGTCTCTGTGGCCAAAAAAACAAACGCTGCAAACCGCTAAGAAATAGACGCACAATTTTTCAATGATAATGCTTGTGTATATATATATATATATATATATATATATATATATATATATATATATATATATATATATATATATACGTGTCGAAGAACGACGACGTTGACGTTTTCGTCGCACTTGCACACTTGCGCACTCGCCCTCGCGCGCGCGTCATACAAACTCTCCCCTTCACGACTTCCTTCCTTCCTTCCTTTCTGTCTGTCCCTGCTCGTGTTCTCTCCTCATTCTCACACGCACGTATCGTCCGTACCCTGTTCGCGTGTTTGAGTAGTTATCAAAGGGGTTCAAGGGAAACAAAAAAGAAAGAAAGAAATTATAAACGACGAGTAAAGGATAAGTTAAACGAAAAAACTAACGCGCCAGCGCACTATATCGTGGTTGTCTTCGTTAGATTGTCATATATACCGCGAGTGGCAGACGACGTGCTGCACGCGTTACTGCTCCTTTTCCCCTCTTATCTCTGTTTCTCTTTCGCTGCTATCCCGTTTACCTTTACACGTATGATACCCTAGACACGCGCGAGTCCTTCTCGCCCTTGAATCCTGTTGGTAAATGCAGGGATAAAAGTGTTGGCGATAAAATTTACATTCTCTTCACCGAAATTGTATTTTCAATTTTCGATTTTATTAAGGTTAGAAAGTCCTTTGGTAAAAGTTGCATGATATAGCACCAAAACAAACTTTGTTTACAAAAATTTTCAAAGCGACGATAATTCGCTCGTCGTTATCCTATACGATCTAAGGAACGAGAAATACAGAGGATAATAAAGATAAAGCGACAGTGAGCGAGAAAAAGAGAGAGAGAGAGAGAGAGAGAGAGAAAGGAGAGCAGCTCTGGAGGGTTGCTGCAACGCGGCTCTCTCGAGATGTCGCGTTGCGCGAGGAGAAAGACGGCAAGAGTTTGCGACACGTACACATACACACGGACAAAAAACACGCACACGCGCACGGACGTCGCGTTCAGCAGAGCTCGGACACTCTTTCTCTTTTTCCTCGACTAAGTCGCGCGGTGGCAATCGTGTAACAAGGGAGAGGCTGACTCACCTCCTCGTGGACTAACCGGTGTACAAGGTGTCTCGTCCTCGGCTTTCTCCTCCTCCTCCTCCTCCTTCTCTAATTTCCACCTTACGTGCGCGCGAGAAAAACGGTACGCAAACCTTGAGAAGGTCTAAAGGCGCGCTGCCGGCAGTTGCGGCATCCTTAAGCGGCTGCTATTTCGGCCGGATTGACGGTAAGAGACTCGGGGCGCAGCTGAGCGGAGCAGCAACACTCGGTGTCGTGGAGCCGCCGCGGCCATACCGTCTCGCGGCGCAACGCGGACTGCCGTCTAGCTGTCGAGACGGGAACTAACGAGCGCGCGCGCCCCGTTCTCGCTTTCCGATGTTCTTACGTGCACGTGTATCGTGTAAAAGCCGTCGTGTACACGTAAGCGCTAACACAGAAGCGCGACCGCGAAATACAGGAGAGAAAGATTCGAGATAGCGGACACAGGAGTCTGCCAGACGCGCGACTACTACACAGCTCTGTGTGCGTTGCTGTCGTTGCTGCCGCCGCCGCTGCCGTCGTCGCCGATATACTTGGTGCGGACGTGTGGGCTTTTTGTGTACAGTCGAGGGAGAAAGTTTGCGAGACAAGACTCGAACACGTGGTGACGGCTATCGTGAATTTGCATGGCAGTAGCATGACTCATGAATTTCTCGAGGGGAGTTAATGTTGTGCTTTTATTTTAAGGGTTGTAAAATGGCTTTAAAAAAGTAGAGGAAAAAAAGGAATTATCGTCGATTCGACGTATTGACACTGGCGTTTTTCGTCACTAATACGCGAATCGATCGTAACACACGGTATTTAAATTTACTTACTTCCGGGAGAATATTACAAACTTTTAATTCTGACTAAGAAACTGTAGATAGATTGTTAAATTTAGAATAAAGTTTTCATTTTAATATTAAAAATATTATAAAATATAAATTCTGTAGCGCATTAAAATAACAATATTTTTTCTTCAATTTTACAAGTGTAATTGAAAAATTAATTTAACAGATCTTTTAAAATCTTTTTATAAAATTAAAAAAAAAAAAATTTTTTAACTTGTATAGTAATCATGATGTCAATAGGTTATACAACTTAACAATAAAAAAACATTTTAATCAACTTTATCTCATCGTTTTCGCATCTAATTTCATATCTGTGAAAAAAAAAAACGCGGACTTGAAGATAAAAAGATAAGACCATAAATCGCAAAAATTATACAGTTCAAACAATTTCTTTAACGATTTGATATTAATAGCCATACATACATATATTATTAAAACGTTTGAAGGTTAAAATCAAAGGTAAAGTTTTAATACCGTAGAATTTATTTCAAGTGTGTGATTGGCATGTATTATTTAAAATTAAAAAAAAATTCATTTTTTAGAACGTAGCGCAGACTTGACAACACTAATAATTAGTTTCGAGCTTGTGAGCTTACTCTTCTTTCGTGCATTTTCTTGCGCTACTGAAATGTATATCTTATATTTTAAAATTATACTTTCGTAAATTGAAGGTATGCTTGTGTGTAAGGGCAATGTCTGATGTTTATGTTGCGTGACAATGGATCTAGAATTTTTATTGCATTAATTTTGACCCAAAAAATTTACATATTCTATTTAGAATTGTACTTTATTGCGAATGCGAGTAAAAATAATCTTATTGGAAATACAAATTTAATAAAATTAATTTTGTTTTTTTTTTTTTTTGTTTTTTTTAATCGTATTATTTTTAAATTTAAGTAAAATTTTGATTGAATAATTGAACGTGTATATGAAAATCAGTTAAATAAATACATATTTGTTTTTCTTAAAAAAATATACAAAATTTGGTATTAAAGTATACAAAAATTTCGTAAAAATATTACCTTTTTAATTAGATTATTTGAAAGCTAAAAATGCTTATTCATACGTAATTTTACACAAACTTTTTATCAAGATCCTTGCAACAATCAACTTTTATCATTCGTAAATATAAATTCAGTATACTTTTTATTGCACTTTTCAAAGTGAAATTGTGGAATTATTCAAAACCTATATTTACATAAATATATTTGCAGGTCTACTAAAATAAAACGTTTTTTTATGTACCACTAAATTGTATAATGTATGATTTTATTAAAAAACATATAATTATCTTTATGTATCACATATTTTATATTTACTTTTTTTTTACCGAAATAAAAGAATTATAAATAATTAAAGTACATTCTTTGTTTCGAATGAAAGATAGATGAAGGTATTTCTGAGCTAAAATATTAGTTGCTATGCCAAAGAATAGCCGTGCAATATTTCACCGAAGTTAAAAAGTACTTCTCGATAGTAAAAAGTAAAATTGAAATAGCTTCTTTGAATAAAAAATATTTTTTTTTATTCTGAATTTTTAACTAAATTTCATAGTAAAAATTTGTTCTAAGAATAATCTGCACTATAAATAAAATTTGAGTTAAAGGAAGAATCGAATGTATCGATACAGAAGACAATAGTTAAGTTACGCGTCAAAAATATGCAGCGTTTGAATCGGTAATTATAGACATGGATTCTAAGAACAAGTTTTATAAGAAATTATTGAATTAAGTTAAAGGTTTTTTTTTATTAATTATTATGAAAAACGTTATTCCTCAATCTTAAAGAATACAAGAGGATCGAAAGGGTAATGAAATTTTCACAAAAATGAAATTAAAAGCAACTCCATAATTAAATTTAATAATTTCATATTTATATTAGTTTTCGCTAATCGCATGAAATATATGAGCCTTTACAATTTGTACATTATAAAGTAAAAATGCGAAAGAAAAGCAGAAACAAAAATTACTGCCCGCCGCATTAAGCTCAAAGGTGTAAAAGCTGCACCAAGCGTTAATTAAGCGAACGTCAATAAGCAAATACACCAATAAATTTGTTCCCTAGCTTCAAGCACGTTCCCATATTTTCTCCTCCCTTCGTATCCCCCTTCATTTTATAGTGACAAAATTTTCAAGCTAGACTGTACCATAATGTGTTAGGTCAATACGAATGCAACGCTGGCTCTTTCTTTCTCGCATATTAATTAGCCGCGCGTTCGCTCAAGCAGGCGGTTTTGAAATACCCTATCGCGCCAACTTATGCACTTGTACGAGCGCTGCGTGTACACCTACGTACTGCACGCACACATACGTATAATGTCAATACACAACTGCTCTGTCATAGAGGAACGATCGCACGTATATTAAATATCGAGCCGAGCGTTATTGTCCTCTTTTGTTCATATATATATATATATATATATATATATATATATATATATATATATATATATGTATATGTACATGTATATATGTATATACACGCATATGCATATCATAGTGGTCGGTATAGTAGCAGCCAAACGAATTGCGTGGTGATTATTTTTTGCAACGAGCCGCCCTCGGACTATATATACATATCATAGTTACTAAAGCGCGCGATGACACACCTCGCTCGAGGTTTGAATTTCATTTCTCCGTGTGTATATATATATATATATATGTGAAGTAATATACATATATATATATACACACACACACACACACATATTACTCCACACACCAGGAGAAACACCGCGGGTTTTGAGATTGTCCGTTTATTTCTTAGGAGTTACATTTTTTGTTTCTATAGTTTCTACGTTGAATGTAAACTTTTAGTCTATGTACCAACAAAAGTATACTGAGTTCACTATTTATCTACATAAGTGATTCAATTTTTTAAAAATATGTTTATATTTTAAGCAAAAATACTCATAGAAATCATACTTATATTTATTTATTTATTTTATTAATAAACCATCCATTAATTACAATCTAATTATCCACTATTTATTCAAAATTCTAAAAATTTTGACATTTTATACTTTCTCTTTAAAATTGAATTACTTATTTATACTTATTTTTAATATAATATTAAATATGATTTATATTTTGTATTCATATTTGTAAATTTAATTTTACCTTAATGAATAGAAATATTATGTAAAATTGAAAAATACTTCATCTACTGACATGCTTTTACAAAGTATCTAAGAATGTTAAGACTATGAAAAATAATAAAAACTGTTTGTAACCAAAAATAAATTATTTGTATTAAGTACATGTAAGAGGATGGAATTTATTCCATCTTAAATGTTTTATAATATCAAAAAATGATATAATTTTATCACTATAAAAACTTTTACTTCGAATTAATTTTATAATTTTTGAATATTATAAAAATTAATCGGTATTGTATTAGATCAAAAAGTAATAAAATATGAAAAATTTTATCTGAAATTTTTATAAAATTTATTATAAAATTTATACAATTTGTATCAAAAAAATACTTTAAAACTAATGTACCTTATTTATATAAAAACGTAAAAAATGAGTATTTTATGTACAATACAATAAAAATAAATACTTCATTTCAAACAAATTTTTTTAAAAACTGCACATTTTTCAAATAGTTACAAAACTATACAATGTGTTTTTTACGCTTTGTCTATTAAATTATTTTTTCATTGTGCAAATATCTATAAATATCAATAAAACAAAAATAATATTTTGAAAATTTATAAGCATTTGCGGTGCTCTGTGATGAAATTCTTTCTGAAGCATTATTTAGATTTCTTTCCATACCTAATTTCTAATTCATGTAATTTTGAATCAAGTTCAGCCGATGAGTATCTCTAAAAACATATTTTACTTAAAAAAAATTTCTTAAACTCCATTGTATTACAAATTTTTTTTTAAAGCTTACTCTTTTCCTTGATGATTTATTGTCTAATATTCCACCTAGTCTATCTTCATATCTATCATCAAAACTGTTAAAGCTATCCAAATCATCAATTGTCTAAAATATTAAAAATATTATAAATATGTGCATATATTATACATATGCAGGCAATTTAGTTATTTTATGTATTAATTTAATGCTCACCCACAAATCTTTGTATTCTGGTGAAATACTTTCTAAAAATGAAAGGCGATCTTCTATCATTTTGATTCTTTCATATATATCTCTAGAAACTGGCTTATTTATTCCTAATATTTTTTCAGTAGTAAATAATCTTTCTTCAAGAGCAGGTGGATAATTTTTTAATTCATTTTCTGACTTCCCTGGAACAATTTGCTTAATATTCTGCTGACTCCATTGATTATATACCCTATGAACTATATATATTATTGAGTTATAAATTTATTCAATTTTACAAATGGAATTGAATTCAAAATGTTATATCTTAATAAAAAGTCTTACCTTTTATATGACTTTTGGAATCACTGTGCCTTATAAGAATTGCATTTACTCGAGCACAAACACATGTACTATCATCGCTATTGTTTTGAATTTGATCACTAATTTAACAAAAATTAAATAAATGAAATTAAATATTTTTTAAAAAATTCTTAAAATTTTATATATATGATATATCAAACCTATAAGAACAAAATTCTTGTATGTTCATCATATTTACTTGTTCACGTTTTCGTGAGATAAAAGATTTTATTCTACGATTTAGTTCTTCAGCATCAGCTCTTATTTGGATTTGACATGGATCAATGATAGAATCTTCTATATTGTTATCAGCACTATCTAGATCATCATTTTCAAACTTATTTAAAAATTCTGATTTGATCTCCACTGTTTCATAAACATTATCAATATCAATATTTATATCAATCGCATTAGTATTTTTATCTTGTAAATTGATCTTCTCTTTTTCTTTAGAAATATTTTCCGAATTTGTTTCATCTGTGTAAATTAAAAATATGGAAAGGTTTATAGATTAATAACAATTATACCAAGAAATTATTTATTCATTTAAAAAAATTTAATCAAAAATATTCCACATTTTGAAAAATGATAATGAAATACCCTGAACATCCTTACATATATTGTACATTGCTAATATTATGCAATTTATAAATATGACTTGCAGTAAGTACTGAAGATCATACTGTTTAAATATTCAAATATAATTATTTGAAATATTTCAATATATAGGAAATAACATTTTTATAAATTTCATCATTAAATTTTTATTTTTAACATATAAATTATTATTTACTTTTTGCCCAAGGACATTCTTTATTCTCTTTCCATTTTGGTTCATCATTTTCATATATTTCTTTTTTCCATATTGGCACTGAAGTTTTAACTGCATCTATAGTGAATTGCACAGCTTGTAATGATTCTTGTCTGTGGGGTGAAGAAATGGCAATTACAATACTTGCTTCTGTAATAGGAACTTCTCCCAGACGATGATATATAGCAATTTTTTCAACATCCCATTGTGAACGCACTTTATCACAAATTGATTGTATTTCTTTAACTGCCATTGACTCATAAGCTTCATATTCCAATTTTAAAACCTGTGTTAATAATTGTTACATAAATATATTAACAGCATAAAAATTCTTACTAATAATAAAATTTGTAAATTTATTTATTGCATATATTTAATTCAATTTATATTTATTTGCACACATTCACAGTATAAATTTTATATAATTATTTTTAAAAAGTAAATCACACTTAATCAAACTTTACCTTTTTTTGCTCAAAATTATCTCTAGTTGTACCTATAAAAGTAGATACAGCCCCACAATTAGGAGAAATTACGATATCAATAATATCATTGATATTGAGCTTAGCTGATTGAAGATGAACAAAATCCTTAGAGTTTGCCATTTTATCCTAAAATTTTTAATATATTTATTTATTATAATTTTAGATTTGTAAAAATATAATAATTTAGCTAATGGCTCATTAAAAAGTTAGATAAATGAAATAAAAAATTTTTTTATCTTAAAAAAGAATTATATATAAATATAATTATATAAATATTTTTAAATTACAATATATTAATTATAAATAAAATAGAATTAAATTATCCAAAGTACTTATCAGCAGAATTATCAAAAAATATACATCATTTCTAAAACTTCTTCAGATAAATATAAGTGTAAATAAGAAAGTCATTGCAATTTAAACAGATAAATATCAATGTACCTCCACTAATCGGCGGAATAATGGCAATCTCAATTCCGTCCTCAAGGTTAAGATCAATGTTTAGCTCGACGAACTCCTCGTTGACAGCCAATATTACAGAATCCTGAATACTTTGCAAATTGAAATCCTTGACGAGACGAGCCTTGAGTTCTGAAGAACTAAGAACAACAGGAAGAGTAAGTTCAGCCTCCTTAATCCCGGCTAACTCACGTGCTTTGGCAAAAAAAAGGATTTTCACGCGACTGCTTGTTCTGCTGCTCGTGTCGTCGCTCATATCGGATTTTCTGCGAGCAATAACTGCCTAGTAGTGGCATCGACACGTAGTTAGCAACCATCGTTATCTTTCCTTTTCTTGAGCGATCGAAAACGGTTATTACACTTGGTTATATAATGCAAATGCAATCGAGTGATTATGTATCTCCGTAATGAATGAACGTCAACACTTCATGTTATGCAGTTATACTTACATATGCAGTGTACAGGTTAGGTTGAATTGACCTACATACTCCACTGGAAGGAGCAAGTATATTTTTTTGTCGAGAGTGGATAACTTCACGTTGCAGTATTCAACGCGGCAATTTTTTTTTTTTATTTAAAATACGAACATATATTTTAAAATAAAATTCAAAATAAAATATTTTATTAATTATGTTAATTATTATTTTTAATAGAATCGTGAAATAAATTTAATTTTTAATTTCTTGATATTTTATTTAACTATAAAATTAAAAAAAAATATTTTTGTTGAAATCGTTAATTTAGTAAATGTTACTCATGATTACTAGATTTACAACCAAAAATATAAATAGACTTTAAAAATATAAATTTCTATTTTTTAAGATTATTTATACTTCTGGTAATAAGTAAATGTAATAACAAAACCATCAATAATATTCACTAAATGAAAAATTGTTAATCAAATGTATTAATAACTTGAAAATTAATATATTTATTTTATAATTTACATAATAAGAATTATTTTTATATAAAATATTTATAAACACTATTGACTTTAATTCTTTAAAGTTAAAAATATTAATCAAAATAAAGTTATTGATAGTGATAATTTAACTAATTAATAAAAAATATAACAAAGAATAAGTATTATGCAAAAAAAATTACCAAATTCAAATTTTACTGGTAATGAAATTGTATTTAAATTATTATTGAAAAATAATTGTTAATATTTATAAAAGTCATGATATATCATTTATTATTTAAATATTTATTAAATAATTATGTACATTTGTTACTAATATACGAATATAAACAACATTACCCATTAAAATCTCATTAAATTTAAATATTAAATCAAATTTTTTTAAAATGTATCTCAATATTAATAATGTCAACATTTTAAAGAGTTTTAAGGGAGGAGATAAAAATCATAAAAGAATAAATAAGACTTATTTAATTGTATATTAAAAATTTTAGTAATTTCATAAAAAAATATTTACTTATTTAATGTACACATAAATTACTATTAGCGCTCAAACAAATTAACATTTACCTAACATTTATTTAAAACATTTGTATATAAATAATCTTTTTTACATGACATTCTCGTATACGAATTTCAAGAAACAGTCATTTTTAACTTATACATATATACACTGTACATTGAAATTAAATTAATTTATAGCTACAAGTAAATTTATTTTTTCACTTCTTGAAAAACAATCGGTAATCTTGGTGTCGCATTTATCAAATTTTTCATATCTCTAGTATTGAAATAACTCAATATTTTTTCCACGGGTAAGCTTGGAAGTTGAAATTTGCAAATAGCATTAAGTCTCATTGTCGTTGAATCCAAAAATGGTTCATAATGTTTGCCCGTAATGAAGTTTCTTTCGAGCATGTCTGCATAAATAGGAAAAGCAGCCGTATGGATCTGCTGTTCGAATATATCGACAACAACTTGGTTTTTAACAAATCCAACGAGACTTCTTCTTGTGCCTCTTAGAAAATCGTAGTACGTAATATCATTATACATTCTAGTCACCGTCATTCTTTTTATCTCTTCGATGCACAGCTCTCTAAATTCCGGGCCATCCTCTTCTTCTATCATTTTTAATAATTTCAAGTTCACACTTATTCCAGCGGCGTTTTTCTTGATAAAATGTCTTGCAAAGATTCGAACAACATTTTTACTAGTAATCAAATCAAATGGCGTTTTTCCATCATCGTCCAACCTCTCGACGTCAGCTCCAAAGACCAACAATTGTTCGATGCATTTAAAATCTTTGTTTTCGACAGCTACGTGTAGCGGTGTTTTACCTTTGATTTTCTTAGCGTTTACTTCGGCTCCACGATGCAACAAACTCTTCGCAAATATTTCACATCTTTTGCTTACAGCGAGATGTAGCGGCGTTTCACCGGTAGATTTTATCCTCTTGTGAATATCGGCACCGTGATTCAAAAGAGAGGCAAAGAATGTGTGTTCCGGGAGAATATATAATAATTTCGAATATTCAGAAAGTATAGCCATATGCAGCGATGTATTACCGTCGATGTCAACCGCATTGACGTTGACTCTGTACCTCAGGAGCAGTTCCAACATGTGAATGTAACCCAATTTTACGGCTAAGTGTAAAGGCGTTAGATGAGTCTCGTCTTTTGCATTGGCATTAGCTCCGAATTGCAAAAGTATTTGAACAGTTTCGGTACAGCCCTGTTTCATTGCCGAATGAAGTGGAGTCTGCGACACATTATCTTTGGCGTTTACATCGGCTCCGTGCCTAAGTAATATTTCAAACACGTCTTTCCTTCGAGATTCAACAGCCGCATGAAGCGGTGTTTTACCCTTCATTTCGCGATAATTCACATTGGCTCCGTATTGAAGAAGCAATTGCAGAGCAGGCCAATTTCTCTCAACGATGGCATAGTGTAACGGAGTTTTACCAAAGCGAGTCGCCGCGTTTACGTCGGTTCCTTTATTCAACAACGTACTGACCAACTCAACGTTACCCTGCTTTATGGCAAGATGTAACAAGCTCGTATCAGCGGTTCCTCGATCGTTCAAGTTTGCACCGTGACTGAGTAACAGATCGAACACTTCCTTGTGACCACCGTCAACTGCCAAATACAAAGCCGTCAAGTTGTTATTGTCCTTGTCGTGCACGCAAGCACCGTAAGCGAGAAGAATACGAACGATGTCGGTGCGTCCGTGTCGCGAGGCAAAATGAAGACAACTGCTGCCGTAAGAGTCGCGCGCGTTTGCATCGGCGTTGCACTGTAGCAGTGTTTTCACCATCTGAAATTTTTTAAAATTATAACATTAGGAATTAGATAATGTTAACCGTTAATTGCGATTAAAACTTTATTTTAAATTGAAATTAAAAAATTTATGAAATTTATAATTATAAATAAATGATTTAACGAAATATTTTAAGAGTAAAACGAGAAATAATTGTTTTAATAAACTAACTAACTGAATAATTTTTTTAAAAAATTTGAGTAATAAAACTTACCATAACGTGATTCCTTTCAACGGCGATATGCAAGTACGAGTATTGTCGGTTTAAATCCAGATCTGTAACGAGTTCATTGACATCGCAACCTTGACCGACGAGAAGCTCGACGAAATCCGTGCAGCCACTCTGTACTGCAAAAAATAACGAACTGAATCCTTCCGACGTTTTTAAACAAGGACGAGAGCCGTAATTCAACAAAAGCTTCGCCGCTTTTATATCGCCGCGAGAAGCCGCTAAGTGCAACGGCGTCCTTCCGTGCCAGTCTTCGTAATCGACGATTGCTCCGTGTCTGAGTAAATGCTCGATCATTTCATAATGATTGTACTTAACAGCCAAATACAAAGGCGTTTGGTTCATGCGATCGCGCACGTTTACGTCGATCTCGCATTCTACGATATCTCGAACTAAATCCTTGTATTTCTCGAATTCTGTGAAAACAAAGCAACATTTGGGATTAATTGATGTGTAATAGTAATAAGAAATTATAATATTATTTTGAAAATAATTTTTTTTTTTCTTTGACATTAATTGTACTATTAAATTGAAGCAATAATTTTGTTTATTTTTTTTTCTCTCATTTTTTCATAAAAACTTTTTACTTTGATAAATATTTCAAATATAAAAATTTGAATTAATTTTAAATTAACGAATACAATGTTGCAAGAAAATAATAAGAATAAAATAGATAAATATATACCGATATGTCCTCGAGCAGCGACGTATTGACTAGACACGTGTCGTTGATGATGAAAATCTTGTAAGAGCGGTGAGTTCATTGCATATTCATTGTAGTTCGCTTCCATTCTGTGAAATTCAATTAAATCTTCCCGCTTTTGCTTCTTTTGAATTTCGACCGGGCTCAAGTTTTCATCGGCCAGATGAAACGCTCTTGCCATTTTGTTGTCTTTATCTTCGCTCTTTTTAAACGCGGCGCGATGATTTTCCAATGAGCATTCAACTTGTTGATTTTTGTTCACCATTGCTAAAATGCGCTGGAAAAAGATCATATCATAGTTTAAAATGCGTCGAATGATAAAGCCAATTGAACTAAATTTATTTAAACTTTTATAAATTGTTATTCAAGAAGCGTTCAGCATAGTTTAAAAGCACTACTCAAACAGTTTCGCAAAATAATAATGTAAAAAATTCACTTGTATATCAGTTCTACAATTAAATTTATCATTTGCAAATTATGCAGATAATGTGGTAACTTACCACTTACTTCCTTCGGTGACACTTAAGCTACACACGAATAACACATGAAACTTTTTCAGTATTTTCACTTGGTTGAAATTTCCAACACCTCGTACCTTGCGTCTGTTGCGCTCGAATGCGAAGTAAGACTATGCACTAATACACCTGTATTTATATAGTCTTCTCGCTATCCCTACATATTTTGTCAAAAACAAAGGAAGGGATGAAAGGGAGGAGGGATAACGAGTTTGCGATGTAGTGGGATAATTTGGCGATAGTTACAAAACAAATACTTAATGGGTCATCGCAAACCTATTATTCTCGAAATTAAAAATGAATTACGATTACTGAACATTAACCAGAAGATAAAAACTTCTATTTTTTGCAATATTGTATTTGCATAATTGTAGAAAATTTTACTGAAATTTAGCCAAAACGTAAAATGAATTATTTATAAATTTATTGTTAAAACTAAATTTTATTAATTTTTTAATATAGAGGTTATTATTGTAATATAAAGTTTAAACTTTTACATTATATTAATTTATTAGTTAAACGTTTTTACATTTGAACTGTGTGTTTGATTAATTATTTTAAAAATTGCATGAATATTATAATAATAAAAAGATACTATTTATTTTTCATTGAAAACTTTACTTTTTAACATCTCAAATTCATTTACTTTTTAATATGAATAAAAAATTATTATTAAAATCAAAACAAATTTTAAAAATAAGCTCTTCCCATACTTTTAAAGATGCATCTTACAATAATATATAGAAATAAAGAAAAAGTGAAATATTAATTTATTTATTTATTTATTTAAGTCACACTCCTGTGCACAACGACCAATTCATAGAAAAAAAATCTATATAAGATGCAGAGATTTGTAACATAGTGTCGAGCAACAACAGTTTTTAAATGAACAATAACAAATTTAATTTTTAAAATTAATTTCACTTCAAAATCTTATTCGTATTATATTTTAAAATAAATATAGATTTTTGTATAAAAGTTAAAAATAGAAAAAAAAATTGTCAATAATTTTGTATTATATATTTTTAATTATGATATATCTATCATAATTAAAAAACTGGAATATTTTTTGAAAAAAAAAAAAAAAAAAAAAAAAAAAACTATCGTGCTCTCAAAAATGATCATAAATAAATCGTATATTTCTTATATAAACTATACCTATAGATAATTAAATGTTTTCAACAAATAAATAATTAAGAAAAGCCCCAACGATATGATATAAGATGCGGCACGAGGCAGACGACAAGCCGTCGCCTGTCTGGCTAATTACATTTTAATCAGTGTAAGAGAAACGTAAAGGACCTTAAGACTACCGATCATCGTTACGAACATGTGTGTCTGTCTGTCTCTTTCCTTCCGACGTACTTCTGTTAACTCTCCCTCTCGTTACTCTTCTATTCCTTAATTGTACTTTTGTTGTCGATAATAAGCCGCAATATAATGTATCTCAATAGCGCCAGTCTGCATATTATGATTTTCCGTATATTGTCGCGACATGGAATCAGACCACTATGGCGCTACTGTATTTTATGGTATAGACATAAGTCTTGTGATAGATAACTGTTACGAGGAAAAAATTTTACGTTATACATAGCATACATAATAATGTAACGGCATCGTTTGTCACTTTCTGATAAAAGGTAATAAAATAATAAAATTAAGTAATATTTTTTAAAGTTAATTACTTTGGAAATTACTGAAAACATTGTGCTTAAAAATTAATGTGTAAAAGTCGCGATTGAAATTTATTTACTTGAGTTTAATATTGAAATAATCGATTAAAAATTGAGAAAAAAAAAAAAAAAAATGTAAGTACTTGAAGTAATTAGCAAAAATGTATATATATATTTTTTTTCAACAAAATTAAACTCTTTTATAATATTAATAAATTTTATATCATCAGTATGTAATTACTGATTATGAACAGAATTTTTAAAAAGAGATCCTTTTTTTTTTACTATAAACTTATCAATTAATAAATTTTTAAATTATTTTTAAAACATTGCGTCTTTGTAATAAAAGAAAATCGTAATATTAATACATCTTTGATTTTAAAATTTGCGCGTAAAAAGCTCATTGATGTAAAACAAAGAAAAGAAATTTAATGCAACTTCAGATGACTGAAATATACAATGATTCACGTAGTAAAGGCGGCAAATTTTAAACTAAAATATCGATGAAAAAATATTCTTATAAAAAATTTTACGAGATACTTTAAAATATTCGTTTTTGATAAAATCTTTTATTCATTAAATCAAACTATAAACAATCGAATACATATTTCGTTCCTTTAATAATTTAAAATATGAATGTCGAAAAAGAAAAGTCAAAAAATATCTAATTATCTCATGCAGTTAAACTTCCGCAGAGCAATTACAATATCAAATAGAACAATAATGGGTACATAAAAATGAAAAGTTAATCCAAGAGTCAAAGGCGTTTCCATTGATCCTGGCGGTGATGACGCAGTCACCTGTTGGCAAGCCAGCAGCAGCAGCAGCAGCAGCAGCGCAGCAGCAGCAACCGTCGCCGTCGATGGGATAATCCAGAGCGCCGTCTGCGCAACGGCGCGGCGCAATAAATGGGGTCAGCGGTGGAAATAGGGTCGCCGAGTGGTGCAGGGTGGAGGAAGGAATACGGCTAGATTATATATGCAAGCTAGATGTATATATATATAGATGATGCTATATACCTCTACTCTTCAACCGTACAGTCTACGTGTGCAGACCGCATGTATACATGTATACGCGGTACCGGGACTGGAACGACGGAGAGTCAGTTACAGAGAGACGGAGAGAGTGAGTGAGAGAGAGAGAGCGAGCAACGCTTGCATTTTCATCGAACGTGGTGTCGTCTCCTTCACTCCCTTTCTCCCTTTATATTCGCTTCTTCTTCTGTATAATACTACTCGATCCCATTTTCTTCCGCATTTGCATAAAAGAGGCGAGTAGTCGTTCGCTTTTAGCAGTCGAGCATTATTTTTTTTTTCTTCTTCTCGAACTAATGTTTGAGAAAAATCACGCGGGTAAGTCGATGGATCACCTTTTGCTACAGCCGTTATTTTTTTTTTTTTTTTTTTTTTATCTCGTTATCGCGGCTGTTGCGACTTCTTTTACTTTTATTTAGGTTTTCCTTCAGAATGGATCGCAGCCCTGCAAGCGAGCTGTGTAAGAGAGAAAGAGAGAGAGAGGGGAGAGAAAGAAACTGCGATCGATGCCGTATTTTCGTGTAGACTATCCGTGTTTTCACGTGCGCGCGCTTTCCTCGACGCTAATTTCGAAGCAAATGTCTATCGCAGACGAGAATTTTTCGTAATTGAAAAATTTTGGCGAGCGAGAAATTTTTATTAAGTAATTATTATACTTTTGTTTAGTAATTTTTTTTCAACCACTTCAAATCTGTATTTACATAAAAACTTTTAGTAGTCATATTAATTTTAGTAGTAATATTAATTTGTTACGAAATTTGATGTAAGTACTATTGTAAACAATAAATTTTAAATTAATTTAAACTGTATACGTAATATTATATAGATCAAAATAAGGTTTGTATTGATCACTAAAGTTTAAAGAACTATATTTATTTTTTAAATGATTTTAAATATAATGTCTTAATAACTTTGTTTAAAATTTAATACACATTTTCTCAGAATTCTGGTGATTATTTAAGTACAATTACGAATTCATCGAATTTTTATTAATTAGAATATTAATAATTATTAATAATAATTAATTAATTATAATTAATCAATTGCGAATTTACAATCACTTGTAATTTCAAGTTTAATTTAAATGATATTAAAAATTTAAATATAAATATTATATCATCAATGCAAGCGATACTTCTAAAATAAATCGAATCATTTTTATTTAAAATAAAAATATAACTAATTTGTAATAAATGAGGTGAAATAAACAAGCCTATCGTTACTACTCGCCAAATTATTAATCATGTATTAGTTATATTTTGCAATTACATAATATCAAGATCTCATAATCAAAAATCAATGCGCAATAATATTCTTAAGTTTCATTTGTGAATTCATGTATTCATTACACGTAGTATTAAACGTAATCAAGTATGAAATAATTCTTAATTTTAGACCATCATTTTCATCACAAATAAGTCATCTTTTTTTTTTTTTTTTTTTTTCAATCAGAAAAACTTTATGCTTCTACCAAAAAACAAAGTGAAATCTTTCTTACATTTTAATTGTGCCAACAAATTTAATTTCATACATTGTTATTTAACTAAAAGGTGTAATATGCCAATTTTCTAATAAGTTGCAAATTAAATTTGTAGAAAATTGAGCGTACTACAATGATATAATAATAAAAGTTTCCTGCATCATCACCTACAATTATACATAAGAAAAAAAAAGAAAAGAAAAGAAAAACCAATCAATGCAAGATTGAAAAACCATTGATAAAATAAATAATTTTATAATCAACCTGTCCCAATCAAACTCCACTCCCATAATCCGTTCTCCTAGAAATTTTTAAGCTCGAGGCGAAAGCATCGCTCGATACAAATTGGCCGTATCAGCATCGGGGATCTCGCGCAAATCTTGCCGTGTACTCTCCCACGAGCTATACATGTATATAAATACGAATTAAATGAAGCTACATATATATATATATATATATACGCGCGCGTGTGTGTATATATGTGTGTGTGTGTGTGTGTGTGTGTGTGTGTGTGTGTGTGTGTGTGTGTGTGTGTGTGTGTGTGTGTGTGTACACGATGCACGTATTTGTGTATATATTCATATATACATGCATGTACACGTAAGAAAAGTTACAAAGCACCGGAAAAGCGTGAGCGCACGACAAGAAAGCGTAGCTGCAGCGGTGCACGTCAAAGAAGCTCGGATTGCCGGAAGTGCGCTTGTAAACAAAGAACATCGATTGATCGTCGTCGTCGACGTCGTTGTGGGTTCCGCTGCATGTATAATACACCCGTTTACACATACACTCACGTGCACACAGATGAAGGGGAAACGCGCGCTAATTTTCGAATAATCAATATACGATTGAACGGCCGTCTTCTGCGTCGCGCCTTCGAGGAAGGAGGGAAAGCGATTCACCGTTGAACTTTTCCCTCTTCTCTTTTGGCGCTTTCTTGAAATTATATACTTTACGTACACGTTACGAAAGCTTCAAATACACGCGCTCGTGCACGCGTATTGTAAGCCCGTGTGAATTACACAGATAGGTATATATACAGCGCGTAAAACGAACGATGAAAAAAAAAAAAAAAAAAAATCCGCTCGAAATTAGGTAACTATGTGTGCGGGCTTTTGAACTCGCGTCACGTGGCGAGAGGTGTCTTAAATTGCGTTAGATAGATTCTCATCGAACGACGTGGTGAGAAAATTGTTATTTGCTCGTTACGTCGATAGCTTTTAAGCTTGGAGATAGATACTTATCCGGAAAATTCATTAATTTTTATTAATCGATTATAGAAAAGTTATCGATTGCATTATTCATTAAGAAATATATCGATCATTATGAACAGTGAGAGTATTGATCTAAATAAAAAGAAAAATTATTGAATAATCGAATGACTATATATGGATAATAAAATTTACATGTAAATATTTAAAATTGATTCCCTGTAAAAAGATCATTCGTTAAAATGAAATATGACTTATTATTGTAACTCTGAGTACTGCTTCTATGTTTAAACAGATTAACTCCTGTCAACATAATAAACAAATCATTTTTTGTCATGTTTTTTTGTCATTGACATAGATTTAAGGAGTATTAAATTTTCATCTTTTATAAAGAACGTTTAAAAAAAAACAAAAAAAAAAAAACAAAAAATATAACTTTCAATTTGTTTGTTACATAAGTTTTAAAAAGAATTTTCATCGTCGCATCACTTGTGCAACTTTTCGAGACGTCCGTGTACGAAATATCATTTACGTCTTTCAACGCGGCCTCATAGCATTGCTTTTAATCCTCGTTCGAACACGAGCTTTTTAGGGCGTTTCCTATACGACGGTGGATTTATAACGCATTCGTATAATTCGCGATGAAAGAAAAAAAAAAAAAAAAAGTAAATTATTCGTAAGCCTTGTTAAGAGAGTTTCATTTTTAGATTGTGCACTATTTTTAAAATAGCTCAAATAGCACAAGTTTTTATAAATATCCAAGGTTCAGTTTTGAAACTTCGTTAGATGTAGAGTATACGTCTCTCTTGCTCTCTCTTGCTCTCTCTCTCTCGCTCTCTTTCTCTCTTTCTCTCTCCTCTTGAATCCTTTCAGTTAAACGCATATCGTACTCTATTTCCATCCACGTACACATTATATCATGATTGCTGTTGTAGTTATAACAAAAGAATCAAAGTGGTGCGTTGAAAGCTTCGAACTCGCGATACATCAACGTCTTGCGAGTCGTTATACATTTACATAGTTTTTAACAAAGTGCAAAGAAAAAAAAAAAAACATTACGAGAGAAGAACATAATTTTAATATTCGCGCGTGAAAAATTTTCCAATCTATTATATAGGGACAAATTTTAATGCGTAAAATAATTTTTCATTCATTTTAAATTATGTAATCACGTTAATTAGCGGCGAATTTTTATTTTAGAATACACTTCATTTTAATGATGCACGCATGCTTACTTTATTAAGCTAATGATTAACTCCAGCTGTATTTCAAAATTAATTAGGAACTTTCGCTGTGTTATTAACACGAGTTTAAATTAGAAATAAAATAAATTATTGAAAAGATAAAACGCATCTAAATGCAGATATTTATACTTTTTATATTATAATATCGATTATTGATGTATAATTATATCCTACAAGAGTCTGGCTGTAAGTAAGTGCGTAAACGGTTTATGTTTAGCAACAATATTTGAAATAAAAACTACTATTCTATGTTTTTTTTATATTTTATTTATAGAAAATCTCAATATAATGACTATTTAATTATATCACACTAAAGGTATAAATTTATCGGTAACGAATATTTTATTGAAATAAAATTTTTTTCCTGATATTTCAGTAAAAACTTTAGATGCTTATCATTGAATAATTTAATGTAATCTTTTTTAATTTTTTTTTTTTTTTTTTTTTTTTAATCAAATACTGTACTCTAAACTTTTATAAACGTAAAATATAACGAAATAAACTCTTTGGTAAATTTTATACAATATTTAATAATACTTATTCAATGATGCTAGTAAGAAACAGAAGTAAATCCAAGCACTTTCGACTTTACAACTTCTGCATTTGTTCTAAAGCTTAACAGTTTCTTAGTCTTTCTTCTATGTAGCGAGGTTTGTATACTTTCATAAGGTTTCTAGTGAGTATGACAGATTTCAATTGCAGTATTGCAAGATGTAAAAATTGACGTGAAATGTAACATTTTTATCAAATAAATTGAAACTTTGATAATAAAATTAATTTAATTGGTATTTGATTATTTAATTGAAAACGAATAAAATAACAATATTATTATTTAAACAAGAAATTTATATAACGATATAAATTAAACATTTATTTATAATACATTACAAATATGCCTTATCCCCTTTCAATACTTTAATTCCTATAAAAAGAAGAAGAAGAAGAAAATAAGTTTTTGATGATAAAAATAAGATTTCATGTAGAACACGTCATCGATTTAACACGTCTTATTATTCACTGCTTACTTACGCTATACGGATTCAGATTATATCTTTATTTTCATTATTTTTTTTTTTTTTTTTTTTCTCTTTTACTTATGAATTTTTGTGAATTCATAAAAATATCCACGAAGTATTAAATTATTTATCAGTTACAAATATAATGAATATAATTTTTTTTAATGCTTCGATTAATAATGTAATAAATTTATTCCATGTCAAAATTATTTTCAATCTTTCAATATAATTAAATAAAAATTCTCAAAAGTATTAAACTTTCTCATTGATTTATTAATTTAAAATATTCAATCTCCGTATGTGGTTAAACATACCAACATACGTTTGATCTTTATTTAACCTTATTATGCAAACAAAGTAATAAAGATAATTTTGAATTTTCACATTGTATTCGGCATTTAATAAAATTATAAAATATAATATTTTAATATATTTTACAATACTGTTTAAATTCTTTTTACTGTAAGAAATGGATTAGAAATTTTATAATTATATTTTTATATTTATTACTTATATTACAGTTTACATCAAGTTTTATTACACACTTGGTCTTCATAAAAATCAATTACGAAATACTTAATTTGCAGAATTTAATAGTTTAATTGAAGAAATATAAAGTTCATTTAATTTTGTAGAGAATTCTTTATGACTGCATAGATTTTTAATGAATAACTTATAAAGAATTCAATCAAATAAAGAAAAGAGAAATATTGAAGTTATTTTGAAATATCAGAAAAATTTTTTGGCATTGTTTGACAAAATTCTGTCGATAACAATCAATAATAACATTTAAATGTTTTTGAGTAATAATGAAAATAATTTGTTATGAAAATTTAAAAAAAAGATCAAGAAAGCAAATGTTCGTAGAGGACATAAAAAATTTTATTTGTAAAACATTGTTTAATTTATTTGTACATTGTAAATTTTATTTGTAAAAACTTAGAGCAGAAACGATGAGTGAAAATTCTCGATACTCGAATGTATATGTATATATGTATATATATATATATATATATATATATACGTGACCCAGTAGTTCGCTCAAGGAATAAAACATGTAGTTTGGTCCCGTTCCTCTTAAAGGGATGGAGAGAGGGAGAGAGAGAATATCGCAACGGTAAGTAATTTTAACGTGTACATCCTGTAATTGAGCGATTCGGTTGACGAGTACGACGCACCAATGTACAGTGGATTTCATTTGACAGGAAATATACCGACGCTCCAGTGAATCGTTAATCGTAAAGTCATTCCGTAACTTATTTAATTGAGAGAATAATTCTTTCTGAATTTTTTTTTTTTTTTTGTTCTTTTATTCTGCTGAACATTTATTGTTTTTCTTTTCTTTTCGTTGTGACTCATGGGATTATTATTCTCGCTTTATTAAAATTCACTCGCCATTATAAATATAGATGACATTGATGAAACAATAACAATGGATAACATCTTTTTCAGATCAGCCGTACTTATACGAATGCATACGCCGATACATTACCCATGCAGCGTGTTTTGTTTTAAACATAGGTACCCGGTGTTATAAAAATTTTATTTAAATGGGCTAGCTCATAAAGTGTTAAAATGTCACTCGTTAAAATGTTTATAATTATTATCTTCTTTATCGATTATTACATCGATAATAAATTTTTATTTAAAAGATAAGCCATTGAATGTTTAAAAAAATCGTAAAATCGATAAAAATGTCACTTTAAATTAACACATAAATCGGTTGAAAATCACTTAAAATTCATTCGCTGTTTTAAAAGGAAAGCTTAAACGCAAAATTACACCCGAACAAATGGCCAAAGCTATCTTTCAACCTTTAACATAAACCCTTCAAAATGAAACACGCGGGGACTGTCGGCAATGTCTCGGCATCAGCTCGTCGTGCAAAGGGTAAAGACAAAGCACCTGAACGAGCGCGAATCGGAGTCGAAAAATCAACAGCCAACTGTGGCTGTTAGAATAGCACAGCTCTCTCTCTCTCTCTCTCTCTCTCTCTCTCTCTCTCTCTCTCTCTCTCTCTCTCACACACTCACTCGCTAACTCACACTCTCTCTCTCTCTCTCTCTCTCTCTCTCTCTCTCTCTTTCTGCAGACAATTAAACCAGCAGGAGAACTTCGTTGCGGCGGATAGCTGTCGTCCGACGAATCTCCAAGCGTGCGTAAATATATATACATACGTACACTCGACTCGCAGCCGTCGGCCTTGGTTTGTTATTGTACGTAGGTGTGTGGACATTCGCACAATGCTACTCCGATGTGTTGAAATCAACTTTGCGTTGACTTTTAAGCGCGATATAAGCAAATCGATTTGCTCAAAGAATTAATAATACCCGCCTGTGTTTACTTGTTGAAGCTTTCGTATAGATTATTCTATCCGTTAGGCTTTTGGAGGTATTCAAAGGAAAGTTGATTTAGTTTATCGTTAGTTTAAACGTTTAGAAAATATTGCTTTGTATTTTATAAGCGTATTTTTTTAAAGTCATGCGATGAAATTTTTTTTTCAAATATATATGCACAATGTATGCATAGAAAGAGTTATATACATGTATAATAGAATGAATTTAATTTTACCTAAATGCGAACTTTCAGACGGTTAACATTATACATATTGATCATAATTTTCCTAAACAGTTTTGTAGTTATAAATTTACATAATAAACAATGAGGTTGCAATGCAAATGAATCCTTTATACATTTTTTAGGGGATAAAAGATATAATTAACTAAACGCAAAATGAATTCTAAAAGCCTTACAAAAGATACAATCTTATCGCGTTTATTAAAATAAACTCCACATCTACAAATATTTAAATGTAATTATTTCTACATACACATCATACATATGCATTCTCTTTGTTAAAGAATTTATGGAGTTTCTACATATAAAAACTCGATAATCATTTATCGATAAACATATAATTAATAAAATAAAACAATTTGTAAATAACCATAAATTCTTTTAAAGAAATAGCGAAACAAGCGCGTGAAAAGCCTTGAAGTAAATCACGACCGAGAGGAGAAAAAGTAAGGAAAAATAAAAAGAGAAGAAAAAAAAAAAAAAAAAAAAAATAGTGCTCGATCGAAGAGAAGTAGCGACGCCCATCGTTACGATAAAGCGTCGTCCGATCGTTCTTGCGCCTTTTAGAGGATTGGTGGGACTATATGCATCGGCAAGAACGTAACATAGCCAACGTCGATATGTACACGCGTGCGTCCGTGCATGTAAACGTACACGCGTACCAACGTACATACACACACACACACATACACGTGTGTATGCATCGTTTGAGCTAGATGGACTCTACCGCTGTGGAGCAAGGACGGCCTGCGCGCCTTTTTAAATCAACTCGACTGTGTGTGTCATGTATATATATATATATATGTGTGTTTCGCTTGGTGTGTATCTCTATGCCCGTGTGTTAACTAATATTTTTTTCTTTCTTTTTCTTCGACTTCTTCTCTAACGCCGTAATAGCCTCGAGAGATCTACGCGAGTTGCTTTGACATTAAGTTAGCTTTCAGAGTATACGAGCTCTATCCGTGTGCATCTATATGGGCTATTACACGTGCGATCGATCTGACCAGAAATCGAAGTCAAGTTTTAACTTTGTGAACTTGAAGCGCTTCACTGGCACGCTCTGATGTAAATACCTTTTTCAGGTCGCTACAGGCTTATTAAAGAGACGTACCGAACATATTTTCTTTATGAGGCGCCGGGTTAAACTATTATTTAATACGAATAAATGCACTTACCATTCCGATCGACGTGCCTTCGTTATTTATAGCGACTCTTGGTGTATCGACATTCGACAATTGGAATTAGAATGCTTAAGTGAGCAATTAATAATATAAGTCACCGAATAAGCTTTGCCGTTTTATTAATTAAATTTACAGTGTATGAAAATAAAGTTACTTAAAATCAAGTAAAAAAAGAAAATCTAAACGAAATTCTCCGTCAAAAAAAAAATATTAATAATTATAAAGCAGTTTAATTATTAATAACAATAACCTTCAATATATTTATAAAATTCGTAAATATTTTTTTATGCATATACAAAAAAAAAGGCAATCAATCAAAGTGCCGACGGTAAAAATCTCTTTAAAAGGTTAAATTCAAATCCTTTTAAAATCTTAAATCTTTTACAAGGGTTAAATTTCTACCGAGCGAGTAAAAGTACCGGAGAATTTAAGGTAAGAAAAAAGGTATCAGCGAGTAAGCAAACGTTAACGCGGAACGAGTTGCGCAATACTTTGGAACGAAGCTCAAAGATAAACGAATCTCCCTGTGCGCCCCTTGTGGTACAAACAGAAACGTGTTCACAAAAACGATGTGGTTGGTGAAGAAGTCGAAGGAATTTATTCAAACATTGTGTGCGTATAAAATGGAGCCAAAATATTTTAAGTATAAATTATGCAAAATTTTCATAAAAATATTATTTTTAAAATAATATGTCTCTTTTTTAGAAACATTTTAAATTTAATTTTTAAAAAATATATAAATATTAAATTTAAAAACGAATTTTATATGGAATCGTGCGTATGTACATACATGCAGAAGTGCAAGTTTCTTTTGATGCTTCTTATGTGTAATGTTGATTAGAATATACACGAAGGAAAATATGCTAAAGTGTAACGCTATATGTATGTTGAGCAATTACGGAACCTCGCTGGCGAATAATAAAAAGTTATGATTAGCTTGTTGTGCACGTCAGAATGTTTATTTTATTTCAATCTTTTTATTATGTCACACGTAAAAAAATACATTTTTCAATTTGCCGTTATTCTTAAAATACAAGTATCTTGCGAATAATTACCTTGAACTAATAAATCGAGTTTAATTAATTTTTTTATTCATTGTTTTATATATATATAAATTCAATCTGAACAATATTGAGACATCATTTTCGATAAATTTCAAATAAGCAATTCATATTTATCAATAAAGAAATGTATAATTTTGATATATTTACTATCTGCTTTTATTAATTATAATTTTATGTATGCAATAAAGAAGGTGTATGACTTTTATTCGATAACGTCAGTTAAAAATTGAATAAAATGAAGAAAAAGAAGAAAAAACATAATGATAAATCAATCTAAAGTATCACTAAATATGAAAATCTAAAATTAATAAATTTATCATGAAAAAATCACAAATTTTTAATTATAATTCGAAAAAATTTCCGATATATTCACGATTGAAATATGGGGTGATCAAATCTGTCTTGCCTAATTCATCATACAATACCACTTTGTGGTAAATAAAATCTATCATGCGCACCGTGACAGCGTATTCGTACTGTGTGTATACATATATATATATTCAAACAATTTCCTGCCCTAGAAAAGACCTTTTGTTACGACGCGTGCCTTTCTTCTTTCGCATAGAAAATCGCTTCGTTTCTGCAACACAGAGGAACTATTATAATAAGAATAAAAATAACCGTGAACGAGCAAATGCGCGGAACGACGAAATTTATTCAAATGCAATCTAAAAATTTTAATCGACCCGTTAAAACATTTCGTATTATTTTTGAAGCGTTGGCATGCATTACATGGTTCTTTTGCGATTATAAATCACCATATTTCCAAAATTTCGTACTTTAATTTACTGGTTATGATAATTATCTATCGTTGTATATATTTAGTAATTTAATAAAAAAGTCGATATAAACTCTTCGATTTCAAGATAAAAATGTTGCAATAAAAGCAAGAAGAATAAAATATTATAGCTCCGTAAAGATATTTGTTTAAATTAAGCAAAAACACTGATTTTCGATTATAAATTTTTAATTATTAAAATAACTGAATTTAATGCTTTAGATTTCGGATAATTAAATAGCTTTCGTAATATAAATTATTAAAAATTCTTTGATTTAACTGATTACACATAAAAAAATTATTCCATTTAAATTCCATTTTCATTTATGTTTTTCATCCCATTGAAACTAAATACTATTTCAGTTTTGGTCTTGCAGGTCAGGTTTTACTTTTCCAAAAGTATCTTGAAAAGTCTCCATTAAATCGTAGTATTTTTAAGTGTAAAAAGATCCTTACGTATGAGGGGAAAATTGAGGTCATATTGGATTTCATCCAGGAAAAGTCATAGGAATACCACTGTCCAGTCGATGGGACAGATTACTTTTTTCATGAATCTGTGTAATTTACTTATGGAAAAACTTTTAAATTATTTATTAAAATTATTATGTAATAAATTAATTTAACTTTAAATAAATAGCTACTACCCTATAAGTAAAGAAAATTCCGTTAAAATGAAATATGTATAAAAAATTGCAAAAAAAAATTATCGATTGATATAGCATTAATGTGCATAATTAGTCTTATGATTTGAATGTACATAATTTCTGTATATAAATAAAATAATAAATGCAGTCCACGAAAAAATACAAAAACTTGAACTTACCTATTTTTATGAGATTTTGATTAAATGTTTAAAAAGATGCGCTATTAAGGCCAAGAAAAACTGATATTGATTCTAAGGAATAGCAAATAACGCAGTAGTTTTATGTTGTTACAGACAAGTTATCCACGCTTGGAACATGCAAAGTTTCTGAAATCGTAATGAATTGTCAGATAAGTCAATAATGGCATTATTTATAAATGCTCAAGATTGTTTGTATTTATTTATAAATCAAAAGAAAAACCTTATAATTTACAAGTAAACGTTTAAATAACATTTTGTAAACGTTTTATTATTTTGTATGCCTTAAAATATATTTTATTTACAATTTTCCATCGATTTAATGTTAATAATTGATAGCTAACTTTGATTTTGATCTTCAGAAGATATCGTTACTTCAAAAACATGTGAAAATCATTTTAAAAGCAAATTCAACAATAAATTTATTTTAAGCATATAATTTTCATACTTTATAAATTTATAAATTTAAAAAAAATAATGATAATTTTTTTGTTTACTACAAGTAAACGAAAAAAAAAAAACGTTATCTTACTTTTACAATAATAGCATCTTGCATAATCTTATCTTCAGCAAGGTTATCTTAGAAAACGCTATTTTTTTTATCAACAACTTCATCAAACTGCGGTACGATAGTGCATTGGGACCGCTCCTAAAAACAAGCTCTTAAAACTTGATTTTAAAAATGTAAAATCAGAAAAGAACACTATACGTATTGTGTTGTAAACGCTTAAAACATACTCGATAAATAAATATTCAATACGTCATAATATATTATTGTAAAGGAATTTTATTCAATTGGAGTTAAAAATATTATTTTATAAATAAACTCGTGTAAAATGTTTTCCAGTAGCATCATTAAAAGTTATTTAAATTTAAAATATTTTGGGTCAGTTTCAAGTTGTCTGATCCACCTCATATTGTTTTGACCGGTGATCTTTTAAGGCACATCGTATTTATTGAAAAAGTTACATTTGAATATAATAGCTTCATTTTATAAGTAGGTAATGAATATTAAAATAGCGGTTTTTAACTTAAATTTATCAACAATTACATTAAGTGCACACTTTAAAAGTATATAAAATTATTTTTTTTAATCGTTATTTACTTATTTAAATTATTGAAAAATATTGCATTTTAATTATTTAGACGTGAATTAAAAAAAAAAGCATCAGAATATTACTGTAAGCAATGACATTTATTATAATATTATCTTAATTAAAACCTTTTCACGTTTGTGTTACTACATTTTTTATTTGTATATGTCGAAAACATCGTAGCAGTAATACATTATCATAATCATTCAAGATAGTATATATATATATATATAACCAAATATCAGTGGGAGAGCAAAAAAAAAAAAATTACCCTTCGGCACGATATTTTATCACGTTATATCAACAAGCTAATAATTTTTAAAATAAGACGACCCTTTTATTTATTTTCCCTACGACGTTCATTATTTGAAACGTATACAGATACGAAGATAAAACGTTGCTACCGAGATCTCTCATCGGATATCGGGAAATGTCGCATCGAATCTCTTTCATTTCAAAACATCAATAAGCAGAAACTGTATTTTTAACCGCGCCTTGATTAGCATATACATATTTTTTTTCTCTCTTTTCGATGCATTTCAAAGTATAAAATTCGAACATTCGAAACGACTGCTTGTGTATTGCAACGTTTTAAATACATTCGCGTTTACTTAAAAAAAAAAAAAAAAAAAAAAAACCTATAATACCACGTAGTCGAATACTTTCACAATCACGAGTGGTGTGTATGGTAACTCTATATACCCCATATATTTCAAGCAGCATTTCTCTTCACGCGTATCAAACCTTTGCGCATACAACTCGAGCGTGTGCGCGAGGCTATGTATTTATATATTCCGAGCAGCTTATAAAGGGAGAAAAAGGAACCAAAGGATTCTCGGCATCGCTCCCGTGCGTCTCTTTTATCGGCAACCGCGCGTATACTTACAGATAACCTCGTAGTCCTGGCGCATTTGTACCGTACAGAGCCGCACCTGTCGCGCACCTAACGCTCGACGTTCATCTCTCTCTCTCTCTCTCTCTCCCTCTCTTTTATCTTTCTCGATTCTCCGTGCACGTTTACGTGCATATGCATATACGTACTTTTAGATGTATATACATGTGTATTATATACATATAGAGAGATGCTGAATGGATAGAGCCGATGACGGCAATCGGTATAACGACTCACGTGGCATCAACTATACTATATTCTCACCGAGAGATACAGAGCATCTGTTGTACGTATGTATTTCATTACGTGCATTCGGAATCGATTTTTTAGCAATTTATTTTAATCGATCCCGTGAACGCAATTTTTAAAAGCAAAGGAAAAATCGAAGTCAGTTTGTCATAAACGCCGACTCGATGGTAATAAAACACACGCGTATACAGTATAACTATATGTTAGAAAAACTAGGTGACACTGAAGTAACGACTTCGAGCTCCACCGAACTCGAGAGAAAAACCTTGAATCGTTAGTGCGATACATCCGTGTACGTTATACGCAAGTCAGCGTTCGACTTGCATTATCGCTGCGTTGCTCGTATTCCTTCTCTCTTTTTTTTTTTTTTTTTTCTTATTCATTCTCGATTATGTTAATTGCACCGATAGCTTTTTTTTTAATGCTGTAACGATCGTTGCTCGAAAGCCAAGAATAACTTAGAATTTAATTCCGAGAGTTAGGTTGGTAATTTTTATGATGCAAATTTTATTTGTGTTTATATATATAGATGCCTTTCAAGATAACTGATAATTCACATATTTAAATTTATTATTGATTTTCGAGACGAAGCTTAAGACTTTTGGAAATTATCGTCTTCGTAACGGTTGGTAAAATTTGAAATTCAATGAATTTTTATTTTATAGAAAATGAATTTAATTTTAAATTGCCCGTATTTAAAAAATTGACTTTTAAGGAAATGTTAAATTTATCCTTCACGAGACGACGGTTAATTTAGATTTTTAAATCTTTGCATTCGTATATCATATAATGTAACAGTTTTTTAACAATAATAGTAATAAATTTTATTTTAATTTGAAATTCAATTACTAATAATTTGTATAATTACTTCATTTTTCACATACAATAATATAAAAAATTTACACGTGTATTTTCTTATAAAGTTATTTAATTAATATTCAAATTATATTAAAAAAATCAATCTTAATTTTCTTTAAAACTTTTATAATTTTTTTACAAATATTTGCATCAAGTTTTGATTAAGAACATGATTAAGCCATAAACGATAAAACACTTTTTTTACGTCTTTACAGTATGTCTTTCATAAAACTATGGAAAATTTTTTTTAACAAACAACTAAGAAATTGAAGACGACTATTTGATTACAAGAGAAGCAAAAGCTATTCTGACATCACCGCATAAACTATGATGGAGATTCATGTTCATATTTATCTTATGATTGTCAAGGTAATCTTTTTCTTTACATTTTATTACAAAAAAATATTTTGAAATTCAAAAGTATTAAACTTTTTAATGCAAGATTTAATTTGCAAAGTATAAAAAAATAAGAATAAATTTTAGTCATTATTACATTGAAAAATAATATTCAATTTTGATCTTTTAATGTAAAAATGCAATATCAAGTTTGTTAAAACTATTTAAAATTACCGGCAATTTATTTTATTCAAAAACATGTAAAAATAATACATGACAAGATATACGCGATCATTTTTAGTTTATAACGATATAATTCAATTGAATCTCTTGCTTTATGTCACTCAAGAATGAATTTAAATAGACTATTCAATTTGCACATGTATATAAAGTGCAAAAATAGTGTTTATAAATCCAACGCATAATAAAATGTATCTTGCGAGTACACATTATCGAAATTATAAGTTCCTCAAATATATATACACACATCGATTCAAATCCTCAGTTGGGAATTAGGCCTCATAAACGCGCGAAAATTACATTCGAGCGAGTTTCCCGTGATTTCTTCTTCTTCTTTTCTTCTACTTGGCTGTGCGCGTACCCAACACACACACGCACACACACATACACACACACGCGCATACACACTCTCTCTCTCTTTCAGACACATGTATATATATATATATATATACACGTAGCCAGAAAGCAGTTGCGACATCGCGACGCGTTATATCGCGACCCAAAAATATCCGCGCTCGACTCTTCGAGCAGCGCTCTGCTGACTCGTTCCTCCTGAGTCGCGCGAATTCCGCTACTTTCTTTTTTTTTTTTTTTTTTTTTTTTTTTTTTTTTTTTTTTTTTTTTTTCATTTCTCTCCCTTTCTTTCATTCTTTATTTCAACCTCTTCCAGGCCACCGGAATAAGTGCAGCACATAGTTGGTCGCTGGTGGAATTACGAAAATCCCGGCCGTTTTGTATAAACGCCCGATCGCACAGCGTACGCGCGAGCGAGTTTGCGCGATATGCCGTATAAATATCGAGGTAAATTTTTTTTTTTTGTCTCGTCCTATCGTAAGCTTTTAAAAAAAGGGCTGAAAGTTCAAATTTGCTTACTGTTAATTGTGTTAATGAATAATTAGAGCTGAAATGAATTCATATCTTAATTTTTGCTTTATATTTATTACTCTGATACATTTGATTAAAATTTTAATTGATTTATTAATATTATCATCACACGTTGATTAATTTTTTAATTTAATTCCATTAAATATGTTATTTAAAAACGATATTCAATAAAGCATTCATTTATAAACAAAAGTGTTACATTTGTAGTGCGAAATAATTTAAAATAATTTTATACTGTTCGGTAATTTTAAAATTAAGCAAAATTCATATCATTAAACAAATAATATAATGCTATAATGATAAACAAAATTATGAAATTTACTTACTACGTATTATTAATGTTTTCAACAAAAATTTTTATAATTTTTTCACATAGCAGTATTAAATTTACATTTAAAATGATTTTAATTTAACATGTTATTTTTTTCATACCACACACGTAATATATTTTATTATCGAAATTCGAAAATATTACACATTAGCACGTAAAAAACTTTGATATAAATAATCGTATATAATTGAATTTTTATGTAATATTTATTTACATCAAGTTATCTTTGACTTTCCGCTACTTCAGTATGCATAACCTTACCTCAATTATATACATATATCTTTTAATTTTAATAATTTCACGAGACTTAGATATACGTATAGTATATCAGTTTAAAAGGGGTAAGCCAAAAAAGGGTCTGAATAGCTAGATGATTATATAAAGCTTTTCCTGTCAGTGGCATCCTAATTAGTGCAAGATAGTACTGCATAGTAAGCTTAAATTAAGATCTAAACGAAGTTTCCGTTATATACACCTTTCGACATAATCTTCCGTTTTCAGAAAATTTAGCGCTTCGACCGCAATTTGTGCGAAACGGTTATTTTTAAAACAAATAAAAATGTACACTTATTAAGAAACAAAATAACAATTTATTTTAATATTACGTTTGCGTGCAAACATAATAAATAATGATTGTAATTCTAAACAAATTTATTATTTATATAAATTTATATGGTAAATTTTATCATTTGTTGTATGAATAAATTAATTATAAATTTGCATTAAAATATGTAGTAGAGCACCAATTGTGCAATAAACCTCTATTGTATTATATATATATATATATATATATATATATTCTTAGATAAATGTTACTTCATTTATTCTAAGAAATAACTCTATTGATCGTTTACATTTTCAATTATTCACATCAAACAAGTATGAGAAATGTAATCATCATTATAAATGCATTTTTCATCCGTTATTAAACATATGGAAAATAAAAAAAAAGCAATAAAACGATTTTCAATAACAATCGCAGCATTAAAAGAAAATTTTTCGCGCGGATTTAGGTCAACGACTAATATCGAAGGCGGGTTAGCGATTGCTTCAGCTAAAATTTGCCAATCGTCGATTAACGAACAACGCGAGCGCATAAGCATCAACAACTTCAACTCAATATCCAAACGTCTAATCCTCAAGTTTGCACGGAAAGCCAATCGATTCTCTCATAAATGGAACGAGACGAGCGGCTCGCGCATTTACTTAGCCGAATAAAAGAATTCCCGTTCCGAAGCGTAAATTTGCGCTTGTGGCTTCATAAGTCGCTCGGAGCGATTCGCGTTGCGCAACGCGCTATATAACCCGTCGGGTTCACGACTGCATTATACGCCTGTACCAATCGTCAAGCGAAGCGCCAGCTGTGAAGAAAGCTAGACGTAGTAACACAGCGGAGAGAACGCGCTCGCAAATCCGAAATCGCTTGGCGAGCCAGCGCAATAAGTATATATATATATATATATATATATACATTTATACGCGTCGGTGCGCCGAACTTTTATACGGCGCAAGGTCAAGTGCCGCAGGAAGCTCTAGTTCTCTTTCTCCTCTCTCCCACTTAACGCGCGACTCCTCTCACGCGTGCACGTGCATTCGCCTTCTCGTTCTCTCCCTAGTCCAACGGTGTACACATTAGGTGAAGCCACCACGCTCTTTCTCTACTCTTGGCTCGTATTATGCACGGCATACGCGCGAATTTCGCGTAATTTACTCACGCGAAATTTTTGAGCCTCGTAGACACATCATCGCTGCTGGAAAATTCGAGAGGATTTTAATACGAATGTGCAACGACGACGATGTTAAAAGCGAAACTTTTGAAATTATTCATTTTTAAGGTATCAAAGTTTCGTTGATTT
Organism: Chalcis sispes; assembly: GCA_949987625.1. Lineage (NCBI taxonomy): Eukaryota > Metazoa > Arthropoda > Insecta > Hymenoptera > Chalcididae > Chalcis > Chalcis sispes. The sequence goes on along the minus strand of OX465097.1, from coordinate 22,618,518 downwards.
TTTTTTTTTTTTTTTTTGAATTTGAAAAATTTGAAATAGAATAATGCATAAAATTGTTATTGAATTACGTAAAAAGGTACTTTATTAATGTTAAGTTTTATTAAAAACGATGACTAATCTCTAATTAATTCAAAAATATAATTAATATTTTTGCTTTGTCAATATTTCTTACTTTTTTAAAATTATTTATGTCAGCTTTGTATTTTATTTAGATATAGGGAGATACTTATTATATTATATTTTAAATATACTTGTATATTTTCTATGTATTAGATATTAAAAAATGTGTAACATGATATTATAAAATCTAAAAATCAATTTTTTATAAAATAATTTTTTAAAAATTCTCTATTGTATACTAATATACCTAGATAAAAATATCAAATTAATACATTGGACATATTTCAAACTGTAAAAATTATATGCTATTAAAATATATATTGTCTTAATACAATGTCGAAAATAGAAATTTATTTCCGTGGTTCTATATTATTGATGAAAATTAAGTAAATACTGATGCAGTATATGTAACGTAGATAATAAATTCACAGATAAATTAAATTTTCTTTTATCTCGATGCATCACGATTTTGAATTCTCAGTATTATATTCTAAACGTTCAACACTGCTATGATAATAATTACATAATGTTTTAAAATTTTACGAAAGTATAAAATTGAAAATTTATAGATAAATGTAAAAGTGGATAAGGAGCAATTTATGCAAAAACGAAAAAAAAAAAAAAAATAAATAAGAATGAATAATAATTTAAAATAAATTAATTTCACTACAGAATATTTAAATTGAAAATTGTTTTGTATAAATTAGAAAATTTTAAATTATTTTTTACATAAATTACTTATGTAACCAAATTAAATTCATTAAATTTTGAAGATTTAACCTTTGAATGAAAAAATTCCTAATTACCTCGAAAAAGCAATAAAAAGCTTTAACAACTTTTCTTATTAACTATTATAAGCTTGAAACATCTTATATTGCGTTCAAGTTTAATATCGAAGCTCACCGAAAATGATAGTTATTGACCTAGATATAAAAATTATACATTTTAACATTTTGATTATCTAAAAATATATAGTGTATGCTAGTCTTGTTTAGAATATAGTGAATTCATTATACTACTTATCACTTAATATCTAATGTGTATGCAAAATATGGATAATAAATAATTTTAAATTTCTGACCCATTTTATCTTTTAATTTTATGAAAAGTAATTAAAGTATTATTATTATAGAAGTAATAAAGTATTATAGTATTATTAAATTATTAAAAAATTATTATTTTTTATTAAATATTTCAATAAGATCAAAATTATTTTTATAATTACATAACTGAGTATTTTTAGGAATCCGTGTTCATTTGGAAGTGAAAACACTTCTTAAAATTGAATCCTAAAAAATTAAAATTTCAGTAGCATTCAATATTTCATTAAAACAATGTCGATCCTTTTTCAGGTTAAGCAAATAATGTTATAAATAATGTCATTAGTTGATTATTTTTTTTTTTTCTGTACATGTGAACTTAGTTATAAATCATCAGCTAGTTACAGTTATTAGTTATAAATCATCAGATGATAGTGATATACATACATTGTAAATTAATATTTTATGCACAGAGTTGAAAGATTATACAATATATTTTTAAAAGGAATTTTAATTTTTACTAAAATAGCTACAATAATTTAATTTATAAAAATCATATATATATATATATATATATAAATCAGAATAATCTTCTTCGGTTAAAAGAACCAACACAATAATATTTAAGCACTTTGTAAAATACAAAATGACTATTATTTATAATATAGAATCTATTAAAGTTTTTAGAAATCGTTACATAATAAGTTATCAAAGTTTTTTTCTCATAATTGCAAAAAAAAAAAAAAAAAAAAAAAAATCACCGGAAAATAAATTCACACCCGTTGACAAAATCTTCCGACCTCATTCTCCCTTACACCACGGAATCCCGAGCATCCGTACATGTATTAAAGACAACATTAGATCGACCAAACTGGTAGGTAAGCCAAGCTCGTCATATGCAGTAGTCCGCGAGATCGGTTTTCCCGTCTAATCAGTTTTCCTGTCTCTCCGTTTCAGCTCTATCCCCTAAGCTCGCGATTCTCTCTCTCTCTCTCTCTCACTCTTTCTCTCTCTCTCTCTCTTTCCCCGGGTATTACGCAAAATAAACTTGATTCGTGTCACGGTCATATATTTTCGCGATAAACATATTTGCCACTGGCCTCATTGAGGTAATTTATCTGTGCTGGGAGACGATGATGCGTATGGTTAATAGCGAGCCTGGAAATTCGAGCGAGTGTACATAAACGCAACCTCAACGGCTGTAGGTAAGCCAATTGTGTAAGCGATACTTGAGGTACTCTATACCTTGCTTTTATGCATATACATATATATTACAAAGAGTCATTAAGGACTTGCAATTCACCGACTCGGAAGATCTTCGTTTATTGATGACAATTTGGCGACGACGATTACCTTTACCAATTATCTTTGTTAGACTACTAAGAATCGTCAGCTTTTATAACGTCAAAATCATGTATTAATTATCGATTAACGATCATTTTTTAATGTATCTGGAATATACTGTATTATTTAAAAATTATTATTTAAATTAGATATTTTGTGTGTTGTCAAACTAATTCGAATGTTAAATATGAAATAAATTTAGCCTGTAAAATAAAAAAAAGCAACAAGATTTATCAATGATTGTGATAAAAAAGTATTTGTTTTCTGCATTAAAAGCACAATAAATTTCATTGATAACGAAAAATTTCAACAAAAAAAACCACACAAACAACGATACAACTGAAACTTTATTACCCAGAGACAGAACGAGCAAAATATATTTTTCCGCATGACAACGTCGGAAGAGACTACATGTGCCTATGTTATATATATATATATATATATATATATATATATATATATATATATATATATAAATATATACTTATACGTCGTGCACGTACAAAGCGAATGTCGATGTCGTCTGTTGGCATTTGTTGCCTCGAGTTAGACGATTATGGGCGTTTTTCCGTTTTTACACGGCGAGACTGTTTTATTTCGAGTCACTGCCTTACTACTATACTGCAAGCTTCTAAAACATTTTATTCTGCTCTAAAAATAAATTTGACTATTTTTTGTGAATAAATTGTGCACATTTTTATACTTTGAAACTTCCTTTATCTAGAACAACGCCGTTTTAAACTGCAAATTAAATAAAATTACCCTTAAAATTATTTGCAAATAATTTTGAGAAATATTTTTCATTGAAAATTAATCGAAACGATTAATTCATTTTTATACTGCTTTCAATCTGCTAAATGTACGAATTCTTTAGTATTTTCATTAAGATAAGATATAAAATTCAAATATATGTATGAAAATGTTTTTTTTTTCCGTTTTCAATTTTAAAAATAAATTTTATATGAAAGATCTTTCAATCTGCTAAATTTTAAATACTGTTTAACAAAGATAAGAAACTTTTGTAATGTTATTTGTATTGGGATTTTCAAAAAATATGAATACTTTACATCGTCATTTCAATGATATAATGGTGCAAAGATAAGAATTTAAAACGGTCATAATACTTAAGTGATAAGTTAAATGAAATCGTTTTTACTGCCAGTAATATTATCGTCTTCGTTAAAATTTTCTAAAACTTTCATTTAACTTTCGAAAATTCTTTTTAATATATAATAATATTAAATATTTATATAAATTTAATAATAATATAGAACACTGTTTTTTAATTGTATTTTAAAAAATATTAAAGAAATTTTTTTATAATTTCAAATTCAAATTTTAATTTCAATATTTTGAGTAGAAAAAATTAAGTAAACAAAAAAACTTTTTATATTATGTGTGCATAAATTTTATTAAAACTAAAGAAGAGCAGACATTTCTTATATCTACACTATGTTGTAAACACGTGGGTAATAAAGAGACATAATAAACGGAAATAAAAGATATTTTTTAGTTTGCACAATACAGTCTGAACAGATAAAAATTAAGTTATCCTCTATTATTTTCACATGAGAATTCTTTTAAAGCAGTACTTTGAAAATAATTAAAAAAAAAAAACAAATAATTTTTATAATAAATGATAATAATAAACAATTCTAATATTTTTATTTAATATTTAAAGAAAATTACCGATTAAAAAATTTACATTATAAAGTATAATTTCTATATTGCGCTCAACTATTGCAATTTATATATTTTCTTTTTTTTTTTTTTCTACAATAACTAGAAAAGTTATTTTTGTTGAATTGTCGAAACAGAAAATTGTAAGCAGTGATGCCTTTCCAATTATATAAATTTCATAATTATTTATGAATAGAAAATTTATTTTTAAAAATCTTTAAATTATTCTATTAAAGATTAACTATGATTAAAAAAAAAAAAAGAATTAATTAATAAAAAGCTTCACATAAATAACTCATTGTAAAAATGAAATACTATGCAAGACTGATTGAGGATAAATAATTTGGCCTTGAAAATGAAATGCAAGTATTATTGCAAATATTTTTTTTTTAAACATTTTCTATTTCATCATCACTGGTCACTTAAAGGGATTTTTTTTTTTTTTTTATTTTTTTTTTTTTTTATTTTTTGTTACTGTTTACACATTCTTTTATTTATTTTACTATTCTGCGATAAAATCAATATTTTATTTCACCAAAAATCTATATCAATGCTCACATGTAAGTGAAAAAATTTTCAATAACACAGAGTTAAAAAGAAAGATTATTTTTAAAACATGCTTTTAAATAAAATAATATGCATGGGAGAAATGAAGTTTATTAAAGTTAATTCAAAACGAAAATATATATATATATATATATATATATATATATAGTTAATCAATAGGCGTGTTGTATCTAAAAATTGCTTTCGGTATATTAATGGAGATTTATTTAAATTAAAGCGGATAATTAAAAAAACTTATCGGCAAAATTTAATATTTATTATATATAAATTTATATAAAATTTTTAAATCAACGAGTCTTCACATTTTTCTTTAGCTCTATAGTTTAAAAAATACGCGTAAAAGTCAAGTTGAAAGAAAAAGAAATATACAGAAGTATATTCTTCGTGTTTACAAAAGAATATTACAAAAAAACATCATCTACTGCGAAGTCATGGAAAAAAATAGCCATACAAAAAATTTACAAAAGCCTTTATCGACTAGGGAAGATAAGTCTAAAAAATTTGGAAAGTAGAGAATTGTACAATTATACGGAAGCAGGAGGTATTTTTCACAGCGGCAAAAATAGAAACGGCTGAAAAAAGCGAGTCAATTGCGAGAAATCAAAAGATCGCTCGCTTAAGATGAGGCGCCTTGTAAGAACATTTTTAATTTTAGGTCGCTTCGCTCCATCAATTTTTGTTCTTGAGAATTTTATAAAATGAAATAATTAAATATTTGGCTCGTGTAATATTTTATGAAAAAAAAAAAAAAAAAAAAATAATAATAAAATAAATTTTGAATGCAATCAGAAATATATAGGTCGTAAAATAATTAAAAGTAAATAAATGAAAAATAATACATTAACATTGTAAATAGTCAGAAAATACAACAGAATTAATTGATTTATTACGTTAAAAGCTTTGTGAAATTTTTGTTTGATGATTATATTGATCGTGATATTATTTCATTTTTCGACTACTGTTTTTTACACAGCCATTTTGTTTTTTACATATCAATATCATTATTAATTTTAAAAATTTAAAAAGTTATTTTCATTATAATTGTTTTTTCTGAAGAATATGTATTTTTTCTTTACAAAAAATACACCTTTAATCATTATATTTACATTTTATAATTAACGGATATTTTTAATAAAATTAAAATATTTAATTTCATTAAATACTTAGCTAATTTTACAAATACATAACATTAAATGCAAATTATAAAACATCCTAGGAATTAAAGATGCTACAAGTAGTTTACGCAATGTAGCATATCAACTTTCACATTTTGATATATCCTCAATGTTTAAGTTTATACTAGCACAGAATTTTTAAAAAAACAAAACCGAGAAAGTGCTCGTGAAACTTATTATGTTAAGGATATGGTATGCAAATTTTAAGTCCAAAAATCATGTATGACAATGTGCTGAAACAATGCTCAGCAATCAACATGATTTGCTGATCTGTGAGTCATGAATATGAAAATAATACAGATAAATATTTAACGATAAAGGCTGCGTAGAGTGACGAGTTCTCATGGATGGAATAATATATATATATATATATATATATATATATATATATATATATATATATATATGTAAAACATCTAAAAATAGAAGTGAAAGCAAAATTCTCGGGAAAATGAAAGAACACACAACGAGTTAAATGACAAGGAAAATTTTATCTTCGTCCTAATTGTCAATTTAACAGCAAGAGGACGTGTAAGTAGCAAAATAGATTATAAAAATGAAGAAGCGGAGGTATAGAACGGCAACCGAATGAAAGAGCGAAGGAAAAGCGGAGAAGGAGCATAATAATTGCTTATTACGCAAGATGGCATTTAATAATTTAAATCTTCTTTGTTTTTTCATTTCACTAATAAACACACCATCGACGTTCCGCGTCGCATCTCTTCCTGTTTCGTTCGTGTGCCTTTTTTCTTCTTTTTATGCGAGCGGCTCTTCATTTAAATTTACATTTTAGATTAAAATGAAAGTAAAGAAACTAATTTCAAAGCGACAATCGAGTTGCGGGCCTCGATTTTAATAAACTTTAATAAATTTTCTCATTCGATTTGTTTTAAATAAATATTAATATTCTATTAATTGCGTTATTAGCAAATTATTATAAATTTCATCTGCATATAAATTAAACATGAATTATTTCAATATACGCTGAATGAAGACAAATATAATAAATAATGTACATTAAATATTATTGAAAATTAATAAAAATTAATGAAGTGTTCGTTATATGAGTTAATTTGTATATTATAAACTTAATTTTTTTTTAACTATACAAATAATTAAAATTAATGATTCTAATTATGTATTTGCATTATTATTTTAATTTTTTATGTTTACATGCAAAATAATATTTATGTCATTTATAATGTTTTAAATAAGTAACTATCCAAAAAATTAAAAAATAATTTCATAAGGAAATTACATCATTGCGCTTACGTATTTTTTTTTTTTTTTTCATTTTTCCTATGATTTAACTAACTTGAAAAATTTAAATAAAAAAGACTTCCATTATTACATTAATTTTGTAGCTGTTTTTTGCAAAACTTTTATTTTCAACTATTTTCGAGAAAATCGATAACTAATAATAAAGAAAAAAATGTATAAAACCGATCAATGTTCTATTATTTTTTTGTGACAAAAGAAAAAAGATAAAAAAAAATTGCCCAGACTAAAAAAGCATAAGTTTATAAAAATCTTTTTTTTTGTAAGATTATCGAGATCTTCGTTTCTTTTTGCAATTAATTTTATCCGTATAACATTCGATGAAACTTTGTATTCTATCGTAGGATCTCATCATCTGCATCATTGTTTACTTGCAAGTAAATTTCATAACGTCACGCCCCGAAAAGTCGACGCATAGATGCTAAGATTTTAAATATGTACTTAATGCAACGTCGCCGTATACCTAAAGACGTGCCAATACAAGAGTTCGACGCAGTCTTCATTGGTGACATAATCGTGGTATCCGGCATGCCTTAATTACACGTGTTACAAACGCAAGGGTCCCTCGTGTATTCACTGTTGTGTACTGTTTGTATACATATACAAGGCTATATAGTCATCAGTCTACATACGATACTTTTATTAAATGAAAGTCATACTAAAATCTGTAACTTTTGAAAATTATTCTTTTTCCATTCTTTTAATCGCTCAGAAACATAACAAACATTAGATTGCGAACAAAATGTGTAACGGTTATAACTTATTTTGGTAATTAAAAACACATTTGAATGATTAACTTCGATAAGAGACTCTGTTGTCATTTAACTAACTTTATTATTTTTTTTTTTAATCAACCAGATTTTTTCTTTAAAAAATAAATTAAATGTGCCATTAAAGAAAATTAATTTACTTTATTTTATAGTAAAGATACTTCTTTTTTTGAGAGTTTTTTATATGAAAATAACTTTACTTGCTATATTATAATCTCAAATATTCACTGTTTAAAATTTATTATTGTTTAAAGTTGCTTTTTAAATGACTCTTTAGATTCATTAATTTTCAAAAAATTTATTTTGGAATTTATAATTAAGTTTAATATAATTATTTTAAAATACTAAGTAACAAGCAAACAGAAAAAAATAGTTTTTACTAACTTCTTTTTCTCATAAACGGTTTAAAAATCATGCATAAACATCAAATTTTTCTAAGCAGCGGCATGACTTCATAGCGCAAGCAATTACGATCTAGTATCTTTATTCAAACATCGTAAACTCTCCATTTTCAACTATGATTTAAATAACATTTATGTTTAAGCGTTTGTGATAACGTTATTTATTCGTAATATTCTTGCACTCAAAATGTCGTTATAGTACAAACTTTGGTGAATATTTCGGAAAGCAGGAATGAGACGAGTCAACGTCACATTTATGTATGAATAAGTAGATATAGCGTGTGGCTCATAATGGCTATTCACTGTGAATGCAAATTGAACTGCAAATTGAACTGCTATGACTCGAAAAATTTCTGTCATTTTTGTTAAATCATATAAATTATATTAATCTTTATCGAATAAACAATTTTTATTTTGCAAAATTTTTTTTAAAGTTATTTTTAAAAAAATAATTATAAAAACTGAAAATAAATAAAAATGTTTTTCAACAAGCTTGAAGTGATAAATTATTAATTTACTACAATATTGTATATTATCGAGTTTTATAATAATAATTATGATTCATTTTAAATGTCATATTTTAATTTGTTTTCATTTTTATATCATGCAGCTATGATATTTACTCGTATTACTTGCTGACGTACTTTTATATTTTTACTCATATAAATAATTATTAAATCATAAAACTTTAATTCATTAAAGTTTAAAATTATTTTTATAACAAATTTGTTGATAATATTAAATTCATAAAGAAAAATGCGTAAACGTAGACAATAATGATTTTGTGTCTATTTATACATTCTATCTACATATAGATATATTTTATTATAAAAAATTCTAAAAATAAAAACAATGTTACAAAACAAGAATATTTTCATCACAGCATGTTTATAAAACTTATCAAACTATTGCTTAGATTTATAAAATAGAATTGTTACGCTATACATGTGGAATTCTAACTGCGCCCATTTGCCAATAAGCTGATGATAAATTTTATTTAATTCGAAAATTATAAGGTAAATATGAGATTGAGTAAAATATAAAAAAAAAAAAAGAAAACATTGTAGCAATGAATTTCAATACATGTGTATAACATTAAGATCCTAATAAGAGTGGTGTTACTTAAAACAAAATGAAATAAAAAAAGTGTAAATAAACTATTTACGTTAAATAAACTTACTTTAAAATGTTTATATTGCACGATGTATAAAATAAGAAATTTATAAAAGTTGAGTGTCGACACCAGCAAAACATTGAAGAAGAGTAAAAACACATTTACCACAAAGATTATAGCAACGTAACCGCGAAGCAACAACTCTATGATAGAAATAAAAAAACGTAGAAAAAAACTATCAAGGTAATTTTTAAAACCGGAATCAAAGCTTTACCAACCAAACTAGTACTGGATCTAAACAAGATGTATAGTTTAGATCAAATAAGCATAATTTTTATTTTCTTAGCGTGTATTATTTACAATAATGCTTACATATTGTGTCATATAATATTGCAAATTTTTAAATTATTTTATTATTCAGTCTCATTATTTTAAAAAGTTTTGTTTGATGTTGTATTAATAATTTCACATACGTGTATGTTATTTTAAATATAAAATTGTAATTTATAAATTTTAATGTAATAAATATTATAAATTGTAAAATAAATTATAAAAATCTTTCAAATGATTTTGAATTTTTAAAAGGGATTAATAAAATAAGTACCTATACTCATGTTGTTTTTATTTCGCGCCTTTAGCAGTCCGCCATTTTATTTTATTAATAAACAAAAATGGCCGACATAGCAGCTCATTAGAAATGTTATACAACGCATTTAAATGACGTAACTTTACGTAATTCAAATTTTGCAAATAATATCAGTGACAGTTAATTAGAATTTAATAAAGACTAACATTTTTCAGATAAAAATAAAGCAAACAAGTTTTTCTCAAATTAAAAAGATTCAATGTAAAAAGTATAGTTTCAACAAACCGTTAAAATGATATTTACTAGTATATCAACAAACTAGTTAACTATAAGCTTAAATTTACAAAAATAAAGGTGTAACGTTTGTCTTCAGTTTAAATTATTGAAAAAATTTAAATAATAAAAGAGAAATTATTAGACACTTATGATTTATTATTCATAACTTTCATTATTATTGTTTTAAATTCTAAATTTGAGAAATATCAACTTAAATTACAAAATGGCGGTCGTTTGTTATACATAATATTTTAAATAATATGATAAATATCCTATTTAATTTTGAATTTTAATTGGTAACTACTTAAAAATGAAAATCGATCGTTCGATTTCCAGATATTTAAATGATTTCGAATCTAATAAAGTAAAAAAAAATTTATTTCTAATGACTTGACGTTTTAAGCGAAGTAATGGAAACCGTCGCGACTACATAATTTGAAGAATCGATAGCAAGTTTTCACAGTAGCTTAAAGTCTTTCCCTATTATTTACAGTTGTTCATTCGCATCGTCTTCCATGACTTTTCCCGCGTGCACCAACGTGGTTGTGAACCGCGTACGAACGAGAAACCGCGGCATCGTGCGGCGATGTCGCCTTATCACCATCTTTATCTACGACGGCTCTCGCGCTTCTCTTCTTTGCGCGTTAACTCTCCTTCCTTTACACGAACCGAGTTGTTTTTTTTTTTTTTTTTTTTTTTTTTTCTCAACATCTTATCTATTTCGCCTCCTATCTTCTCTTCCTTTCTTTTTTTGGTTCTCCTCTAATTCTTATCTAACTCTCTACGTCTCGTTTTGTGTCTACCCTCTTTCCGAGTGACTCTTTTATACATGTACGTGCTTTCTCTCGCGCTTGCTGCCTTCTTTGTCTGACTCTCATTTCTTCGTTCGTTTCAATGACTTGAGAAGATCGGTGTTTTAGATGTAAAGCAAAGAAGAAAAAGTTGGTATATACTTTTAAAATAATTCGAAAGAAAATTTTAATAATTGTAATATTAGAGATAATTGTATTATGTATATTAAATTGGCATAATGTAGCACTTTATTCTTTGAGAAATTGAATATAAAATCGTAATTTACACATTATTATGTGTATGATACATGGCATAAATGTGAATGAAAAATATTTACTACTAAATATTGTATCACGAAATAACGAAATAAGCGTGAAAATTCTGTTAAATATTGTTATTAATTTAGTCAATTATAAGATAATTTAACTTCCAAATTGTAAATATGACAACTGGATTTTGAATATTCGCTTTAAAAATAAAAATGTAGTAAATTGCTTTATTTCATGTATCATTCACATCATGCAAACATCAAAATTGATTGACGTAAAATTCATGTTCACTCTTTGAAATTTAAATTTAAAAAAGCCTAATTACACGAAGAAAAAGTTAAAATTTTAACAACTCGCTCTGTATTATGTTGTTGTCTAATGAATTATTTAGTAAAGTAGATATACTGCTCTTCGAACGTATAACGATAACGATGTAAAGAGTGATTTTCAAAATCTCCAACTCAAATATCACCTTTTAAAAATGAATTCTATTTAAACTTATATTCTTCGCTTCTTTAATTTTATATATTTTTTTTTTTCCATCACCTCACACTTCTTATCTATGTCCGTTTTTCTTTTTCACTTTCTCTCTCTTTCAATTTACCTCTTCACGTATACGTATACATAATATATGTATACGTATATACATATACTTATCATACGACGAATCCCTCTTCCTTTCATATATAATACAAGCCTGCATAAAAATGAAAAGCGATGCGGGCGATATGTCGCCGCGAGCCAAGGAACTAGAACTTTAACGGACCCTCTTATATTGTATATGTATACATGTATATAATGCCTTTGAAATCATATATATATATATATATGAGTTGAAGCTCACTCACCTCGCACCCAAACAATTCGATTTTGAGAATACCGCATCGCCTAGAAGCAAACGCTCGCTTTTTTTTTTTATGGCTATAAGTATACGGAGACTCGCGCACCCGCGTTATCGCGCGCTCACCGAGAAAAATCGATTTCTTTGCGCCGTTGCCCGCCTTCCCCACTTTACTTTCTTTTACATTTTCTTTCCGGCGTTTTCCTCATTGTACGATACGTTCTTTTCTTCTTCGTATGTAATAATAGTTTTACGCTTTATAAGGTCACCGATTCCTCGATGTATGTATGCTTTTCTGATTCCGTATCCGTCAAATATTTAAAAATGTAATTCATTTTTTGAAACCTTCTCTCAGCTTGCGAATGAAATAAATTTCATTGACATAAGGAATTAATTTAAGAATCTTAGTCACGTGAAAGTCTCTTGAGAATTATATTTTGAATTTGCAACATGTTGATTACTTTTCACTATCGCATTTATGATGACGGTAGCGCTTATGTAAGTGTAGAAAATGATGATTTTTATTCCATTTCGTGCTGTTCGAAAACTTAATCTTAATAATTTTCACTAAGTTGTATAATAGGTTTATTTTACAAATTGTTGTTTACTTTGAAGTTTATTTAAATAATCTAATAAAATACTCAACACTAGAAAACTTTAAATATTTGCTGTTACATTATTTCAAAGTAAATTTCTTATTTATACAATCATTTTAAATAAATAACGCATATAACTGACAAGAAAATTACTTTCCGATTCGGCATTGCTTTTTAACTCACTATTTATTTATGTCGTTATATTTTTAAAGCGATTTTTTTTTACATAATTTATTTTTATATTTTATTTAAAATTCAAAATTTTTAAATATTATTTTTATTTTATCATTATTGAAAATAATAATAAAAACAAAAATTTACATTACGCATATAGGAACGATACAATTCGCAATAAAAAAAATATATGTGCTTGCATAAATATACTTGCACGAAGGCTATTTTCATTTCAAATACTATATGCTACGAATGCCGCTTCAATTCCCCCCCCCCTCCCTCTCTTTCTCTCTTTCTCTCTCTCTCTCTCTCTCTCTCTCTCTCTCTCTCTCGCAGACTCACTTTGACATTGTACTTGATTAATCCTTCTATAATCAAGTACGAGTTACAATTAAATCTACACGCCATGATTCTATAAAAACATCAAACGTAAAATTATTTGTGTTTACTGAGAAGTTTAATGTATTTAGTATTTAGTTAGTATTAGTCTTTTGGATCTGTTGTCAATTTAGATTAAAGTTTAAAATTTTGAATTATTACAAAAGTTACGATCGAAAGCACAAGCTCGTAAAAACAAGTTGATTAAATGTAAAATACTACGTCGACTGTTGGGAATGAGAATATGTTTTTTGCACGAGCTTGAAGTAAATACGGAAATGCGCGAAAATTTTTCTTATAGACTGATTAAAACAGGTATGATAACGATTGATAAATGTACAGTAGTGATGCGTTATTGTTAAAATTTTAACGCTATAATAGGCTTAATATTAATTGATATATATATATATTATTAAAATTCAACAAGTGCTTCGAAATTAAAGAACTGTAAAATTCAATAAATTTGAACTATTTTCAAATCTGGGTCATGCAAATTTATGCGGTTAATAATAAGGGAATTCCAGAATCGCTAAATTCATTGTTGAAAAAGAAGATAAATTACACTTTCTTATAGTTCACATAAAATTTCAAATGAAAAACAAAATTATTAATAAATTAAGTAGCATTAGATGTATTCGGTAACTGATCAATTTTATTTCTTATAAGTTAATTAAAGAAAAGCTTTGACCAATCGCGAAATCCTCTTACCTCACGTAAAATAATGAGAAAGATAAATAAAAGAGGTGAAAAAAAAACTGCAAGAAGGAAAGGAAACGAAAAGAATAAAGAAATAAAAAAAAACGAACTCGAAATGAAATGAAAGCCCATACGAAGTCTTTTTAGCGCAACAATCGAATCTCATCTGATATTCCAGGTCATTAAATCGCATTAAAGTACTTAGTCGCCTCGCCGGTATGAAAAGCGAAAAAGCGAAAGAGAGAGACACCGAGGAAAAATAAGGGTCGGAAAAAGGCGCGCGAAGAAAATTGCGTATCGCAAGTACATATACATGTGTGTGTGTGTGTGTATATATATATATATATATATATATAAGCAGTAGCACGAGTAAAGAAGGCTAAGGTTGCGAGAGCGTTTGCACCCGTAAAACTCGGCCCTGACTATGGCCAGACCCCGGATGCACTATCGCGCGCGCACTCGCCATCACCGAGACAAGGATGGATACAGCCGGAGCTTTACTTCAAATTGGATCGTTGCTCAAGGGAGTAAGCAGGATGGGATGAGCTTTCGAGAAGATGGGTGATGGATGCCAGGGACGTGTCGCTATGATGAACCGCTTTTGATTTTATGAAGACTTTTTTTTCACTTTCAACAAATTTTATCGACAAGTCGCTTTTTATAAAGATTAAAATTTTTTATTATTATGATTAATGTTTAATTTTATTTTTCAAATTTTATATTTAAATAATTTTCAAACATTTTTTTTAAAGGTTCCACAATTTAATTTTAATAATGTAATCTAATGTGTGCACAAAATTAATGGCCATAACTCACAAATTTTAATTTTTTCATGTTGAATTATTTTATTCATTTTTGTAAAAATTAATTTTTTTATTTTTATGAAAATGTATCGTTTTTTTTTTTTTTTTTTTTGAAGAATATCCTCAATTATATTTTGTGACACTTGTAAATACTTTTCTCTAATCTTTGTACATAATATGTTCAACAGTTTTATAAGGAAACTTTGTTTGATTAATTATAAATGTTATATGTATAATGTTTAAATTATTTATCTTGTTCTTTCAAATTTTTATTACGTCAATGACATTCTGATCTATATAATTATAGTTAGATGTAATTAAATTATAAAATAATTAAATAATAATGTTTATATTTTTTTGTAGATATAGAAATATTATTCTAAAATTTCAATGCAATAAATATTCTAATTTTCAAAAAAAGAATATAATTATTAAAAAATAGTCTCGATATTTTTTATCTTTTAAATTATAAAGATCACACAATCAATTATGAATTTTTAAAAAATAATAATAAAATAAATACCTACCCTTGATGTATTTATTTTGCTCCCTTAGCCGTCCGCCATTTTATTTTATTAGTAATCAAAAATGGCCGACATAGTAGCGTATTAAAAAAGCTAAACAATATATTTAAGTGCTGTAAATATGTGTAATTCAAATTTTGCAAATAATATCAGTGACAGTTAATTAGAATTTAATGAAGACTAATATTTTTAAAATAAAAATAAAGGAAAAAAATTTTTCTCAAATGAAAGAGTCATTGCAAAAAATATAGTTTCAACAAACCGTTAAAATATTTATATCTAATAGACTAGTTTTTAACTATAAGTTTAAATGAAAAAAAAATAAATGTATAGCGTTCAGCTCAATCAACTGAAATTACAAAACTATGGTCATTTGATGCCAAAAATATTAAAAAGAAGGTAAAGTCTTGTAAATTTTCAATTCTAAGTAATTAACTTTTTAATTTGTCTAATTTTCTATTAAATGCAAATACGTTTTTTTTAAATTTTTGTTAAAATTTAGATTTTGTATTTTTTGATTTATATACTTGCTAAATGCAAACAAAATAAAATGATATTCAATTAAAGTTTTAAAACTTATTAAATTAAATCTTATTTTATTTTTATCCTAAAGATTGTTTGAAAACGTTCCAAAGTCTACGCAATTCGTCTTCTGTAATAATCTTCTACTATATCTAGTTGAAGAAAATAAATCTACTTAGCGTGGATTACTTACATCAACTTTCAAGTAAATTTATTTATAAGATTCTAAACAATCGAATTTTTATTTCGAAATGCAATAATTTCGATCATATGAAATTCACTTATTAACATAGAAACAAAGCTCAAATGTTAATACAAAAAAATGTATATTCTTCGCTAAAAAAAATTTATTTTGATAGCAATATTTCGAATTTATCGACGAATATCGACATTGTTGAACCTTACTTGCGATGAAGGGTAAAAAATTAAATATTTACTTGCTTTTGAAAATGTTATTCACTTTGAAATATTAACTACTGTAGAATTAAACAAAAAAATTTAATAAATTATGATTTAATATCTCCCTTATCAAAAAATAAAGATAATTTTATATAGACCATTCATCATAAAACTCAAAAACGTATTCCAATGTGCATTGCGATTGAAAAGACTTTATAGTTTTATTGCTTTGAATGCAATAACTTGAGTAAAAAAATGAACATTTTCTAAAGTTTTTTATTGTGATGTACTTATTTATTTACTTAATAAATAATAATTACATCATTAATTATTATTATAAATTTAAAAAATGTAAAAAACATATGACATGTAAATTTAAATATATTTTTTTATCCAAACTATTTATTAAATGTATTTAAACATTTAACTATTGGAATTTTCCTTTTCAGAAAAATTTGACATTATTGACTATCTCATGGATATAATAATTAATTATAAATTTGCAATTTAATAAATAATATATAATAAATATTTTCATTTAATTTTCAATTTTTTATTTATTTATTATGATATTGCAATAATGTTACTGTTTGTTTCATATCTAAAAGCAAATTAATAATTCTTTATCACAGCAGCGCAACGCCCTCAGATGATGTCTAATATTTTTGACACTAGTATGTATTTCAATTTTAAATTGAATTTCAATTAATGTACTATTTTGGTTCCGTTAATAAAAATATGTCAATCAATTAGAATTACCAATATATTTTTAACCATTTAATAGTAAAAAAAAAAGAAAACCATAAAATTCTTTTTAAACTCACTTTCAAACAAAGTCTATTTTCTATTTTTGATAAAAAATTTGATTTATTTCTAAAAAGTGCAGGGCACTTGACTAGTTATTCACATCCCTGACAGATAGCAACATCGAGTCGCGCGTATTTACGTATATACACACATATATACATAGCTATCGAGTCCGCAAGAGCTGAACGGAGAGAGAAGTATACGCCGTGTTCGGCCCCGCTATCGCACGAGGTATATACGATGAGCGAGATAGAGCTAGTCAATTTGGTTATGCGCGCGCAATAAGAGAGAGAGGGAGAGAGTGAGAGAGAGAGAGAGAGAGAGAGAGGAGGCGCAGCGCACAATGTAAAGAGACTTGGAAACCAGCTGGGTTGGCAAGGGAGCGAACGTGTAAGTGAGAGAGAAAATAGCTTAGTAGCAAAGTGATTGAGTAAGAGAGAGAAAAGAGAACGAGTAGTGTACTGCTTGCCCGCACCACCGCCGAACTGCAGCGCAGCAGCAGCAGTCGCTACTTCGCCAGTGAGACGCGGTAGCCCGCGCGAGGAGTGAGCGAGAGTGTGCTGCGCGTATGGACAATATAATCGACTCGTTCTTCTTCGTCTCCGTATATATACATATATATTTTTCTCTCCTCATAATATCTTTACCTCCGTGCTGAATCGCCCGTTCGTTCGTTCGTTCGCACGCACGCTCTCGTCTCATCAATAATTATTACATATATTAATATATACATTTATGTATATAAATTCGTTAAATTCTTCAGTATCAGTATCTTCATACCTCACCTCAGTTTTTCACACCTTTTTCATGCTCATCTATCCAATCGCGCGCTAAAATACGAGGGAATCCCGTGCATATTATCCTCGCATCCCTTCCTTTCGTCTCTTTCTCTATCGGTCACACACGTGCGCATAAGCCATCTCTGTAAAGTAGAAAGGGGCAAGGAAAAAGAAAACACGCGCATATATTGACATACATACACATACGCACACATTCACATACAGCCGCCGACGCTGATTCTCTTGTCTCGCTCTTTCCTACCATCTTCACCGGATAATACAGGCATATCGATAAATACACATATATATAGATATATATTTACATATATGTATATGTACATGTACATATGTGCTGGGAAGTCGAAGAGAGAAAAAAATAGAAGTGCTGTGTGAAGAGCAAACGACGTCTCCACGTAATATTTCGTGCGTGTGTAGTGGTTTATGTGTGTGAGACCGCGCTTAAGTGTGTATCTCTGTATCTACGTTCTCTTGAGCTGAGCTGCAAGAGCCCGTTATCTTTTCATTCTCTTTCTTTCTCTCTCTCTCTCTCTCTCTCTCACGCTCGTACACAAGTGTGAAAACAGGCAAACATCGAGGCACAGACGACGAGCAAGTTAAAGGCTAGGAGGTGAGCCGCAATACGCACACACATATGTATTGTGTACATGTATCGCGGGACGTCAAGAGAGTAGACGAAGGCCACCGCCGTGTGTTGCAATAACGACGACACGACGACTATTGCGGCGACGACGATCGCTACGAACAACAAGATAAAAAGGAAGAAAAAGGAAATTAATTTTTTCGCTCTGCCACTACACTAAGCATAAAAATTAAACAATTCGACGATACTGGAACTGGCGCGATAGCAGACGAAGAAGGAAGCATTAGCAGCAGTAGGAAGGAAGGAAAACAGTCTTCCGTCTCTGTTTCTTTTTCTCTCTCTTTCTCTCTTGCTGACTCGTGCGTGCGCGCGAGCGAATAAAGTCAAAGTAGTCAAAGGCAGAAGGCAGGAACAGCAGCAGCAGCAGTAGCACTAGCAGCAGCCGCGGCGCGCACACTCGAGAAGAGCGAGAGAGCGAGCCAGTGGGCAAGATGGCGGCGGACTCGGGAATGGAGACGTGTCCCTCCCCGGAGATCGCGGACTCCAGGAAACGACCGCTCGACTGCGATGTCGAAAATGGCGCCACGAAGCGATCGCATTACGGCACAGGTGAGTTACGCCTAAATTTATCAAAAATTAGACGCTCCTAAACGAACTTATGCCACCTCGTCATACTTTTGAGGTTAGGGGCGAACCACCTCGAATTTTTCAAGGAGCTCTCCCTTTTTCTATCTCCGTCTATCTCTCAATCTTAACCATGCTGTTTTCTTTAAGTTTTCCTTTTTTCGATGCTCCGTTATCGACGTATCTCAACGATTTTCCTGTTCTTTATTCCGCGTTCGATTGTTTACGGTCCTGACGCTCGCGGAGTGGTTGTTATTTTCAGTAGGTCGTTTTGGAGCTTAATGTCTGTCTGCGTGTGTGTTTTCACTTTTCCCTTCGTTATTTCATCTCTTCTTCGTTCTTTGCTATGTACGGGAACCTTAATGGCCACTTCTCCACTTGCTCTCGAAAGCGCGAGCAAGCCCCCTTCCCCTCTAACAAAAGTTTGTTAACATGTCTTTCTCAGACGTATATTTTTCTCAAATCACAGTTATGAATGAATATCGAGTCCGTTTTTAGCAAGACTCACTTGCGATAAACGATTTTTATTTCGGGCCTTCGACCTAGAAAAACTCTTCGCATGCATAAATTCATTCGTGCCCCCCTCGCGAGGGACACAGACGCAGTACGGGGCTGCAAGAGAGTTGGAAATGTGGGTGAGTGTCGCGATGATTGCGAGAGCGAATGTGTCGTGGTCGTTTTCTCCCCCTCTCTTCTTCTCGCGCGCGCATACAACCTTGCGCGACATTTCGTGTCATAGCGCGCGCTCGCCTCAGCCATAGCGCAAGCTTCTATAACTTCTAACGCTTTACGAATGCCTTTTTTTTTTTCTTTATGCTCTCCTTCATCGTTGCCTCTACTGCTGCTGCTCGAGCTTACGTTGATGACGTCGTCGATGTTTCCCGCTGCATTATGATCACTTTTCTTAGCGTTGCGCGGACGCCCGCGCGCGCATACACTTACATTGTCCGTCGGACCTGGGAATTTGCGTATATGTATGCGTGCGTGCGGGCGCGCGCGTGCGTATACGTGAATTCGAAAACGGAAAAGGAAAGCGAGGAGGATGCGAAGTTTTCGCGATGTATGTATGTAGCGGTTTCCCAGCTGCTGGCCCTTTTCTCGAAATTAGGTCTAGCGCAACGTGAGTTTTATCGATTTTTTTTCGTACGTACCGTGGGTACGTGCACACCAAGGAACGCAAACACTTGCGCAGAGAGCGGGCTCGCTCGTTGTTGAGCGAATGAAGATGGGTGGGTGAGAGAAAGATAGATAGATATATAGATATATAGAAAGAGAGAGAGAGAGAGAGAGAGAGAGAGACAGAGAGAGACAGAGAGAGACAGAGAGAGAGTGAGAGAGAGAAAGAGAGAGAGAGAGAGAGAGAAAAGCTCGGCACGGCAATCGCTTTTCGCGATGACTTTTTATACTAGCGAGTGAGCGAGAGGAGGCGCACGCGAGTTGGAAGTTTAGAATGAAGGTCAGTGGGGGTACGCAGGTATAGAGAATTTTAAAGCGTTGGAAAGCTTTTGCAAACTAGCGCGGCTCTAGTTTTATTTCGGCTGCTTGCGGGATCTTGCAAATTTCGTAGTGGATCGAAGATTTTATCGTTGTGCTTTCGCGACCGATGCGTTGCTTGCCCGTTTTCGACTTGATATCTCATACTTTTACGTTGCAAATATTTCCATTGAGAAATATGTATGTCGATTTTCTACAATTTCGTACCAGCATTTCTTCTCTTTTTATCATATTTTATTGTTTAACTAATTAATTATAAATTGAAAAATTTCAAACAAATAGAATTATTAAATTATTATCATGCATATTGATAAATATATGATATTTTTGTTATAAATTATAGATAAAATTAAAATATTGTCATCATTTTTTTCACTTTTTGATTATTTTTTTTTTTTTTTTTTACTGAAAAGAACTAGAGTTACTTATACTTATTACAACTGATAAGTTAAATAACATCGTTAGCTTTTATAAATAATTATACAGCATGTAAATAAATATTTTAAACATTCTGATAAGTAATGGATAAGTATAAAATCCAATTTAAAACTTCAAAGACTTATTGTAAATATTTGATTGTTATGTAAATGCATTTTATTGAAATGTTTAAAAATTTTTTTTTTAATGCTTTAACAATTAATAAAACTAAAGAATAATTTGTTATTTTAATAACTAATCGAAAAGCAAATGCAAATCCATTCATTTTAAATCGAAAATTTTGAAATATTTCGAGCTCCAGTAGTTTGTTGTTACAAATAACTTTGAGTTGTAAAAGCATTCGGTATTTATTTTTGACACAGTGTACGTAGGTTATTTTAGTTTTTTCAATACACAAAAAATTTGTTTCGAAGCAAAGTTCGATATTTGGCGTCCTTCGTGTATATGAATGTTTTTACTATTTCATTTATTCTATATTGCTTCTTCTGTCGCTTTGATTTACTTAGACTTTACCAATATATCCGAAATATCTTCCAATAAAACATTTCCATTAGATTTTCATATCTAGCAAGTTTATTTACTCTTCTGCCATTTAACTTATCAGCTGTTATCTTTCACACGTACCAATCATAGAATCTAGGTTTGATAAAAAAAAAAAAAAAAAAAAAAAAAAAAAAATTATAATAATGAGTAGTAGTACGAAGAAATAGAAAATATATAATTTAATTCGTTTGTTTATTGCAATAGCTCTTTAATTCTTTAAATTTCATATTTTACATTTCATTTAATTCTTTTTACATAATAAACTTGATTAAATTGATAATTAAAAAATTTTACCGACAGCTGATTAAAAGGTGATAAATAAACGTAATAAAATTTTGATTTATAAACAAAATTTAATGTCAATGTGCAATTACAATTGCTCATAATTGTACGACAATTTCTTGCCGTCGTGAAAAAACAAAAAGTATAACCACTTCGAAGTTTTATTTTCGTTGCACTCTCTGGGTTTTACTATCATCGAAATAATTAAACAGTTGAGAACTTTCTGTCTTGGTCTTTTATGAAGCGTCCTATTATTATATGTTGTAATCTTTAATAATTCTAGATGCGGTTTTACAATTCAGTACACGTCTCTGTTATGTTACAGTTATTACTACGAAACTTCATTTTCTAATGCTTTCTCCGGCGTAAAAAGGAGATGTTACTTAAATCTCTTATTACTCGTTAAACAAAAAATTTTATTTTGA
Organism: Chalcis sispes; assembly: GCA_949987625.1. Classification (NCBI taxonomy): domain Eukaryota; kingdom Metazoa; phylum Arthropoda; class Insecta; order Hymenoptera; family Chalcididae; genus Chalcis; species Chalcis sispes. The sequence goes on along the minus strand of OX465097.1, from coordinate 22,596,180 downwards.
TTTATTTAAACGTTGAAATTGTGTTTACACTTATTTTTTTACGAGATAAATAGCAACGACAATGTATATTCTGAATAATAAGATGTATTTTTATAAAAAATTGTTAATTTAGGATTGGTAAATAATTTAATTATAATTGACTGGATAATTTGATGATAAGTTTGAACATGTTAGTATGATTTTAACTCTTTGAATATTATAATAAGCATTCCATTATTTAATTAGACGAAAGCTAATTTATATTATTTACGCTTACATTCGAGCTGCTATGTGATAATGTTTAATTATTTTTTGACTTTAGATATGTTGATTGTAAAGTTTCAGTCCAAATTCAAATGCAGCTGGTAATCATTATTTCATAGTTATGAACAGTGCATTATGTGCTTTGTTGATAATTTTATAAAATACGTTTGTAATATTCAGTTGTTCAAATGAAATATAAAAATCGTGGAGAAAAATTTATTGTAATTATTTAAAACTATATAGTTACAATTATATTAAAAAACGACTGCTTAATAAATATGTTGTAGATATTTATCGACATAGTTTTTTTTTTTTTTGTGAATTATAAAAAACAAAGTTGAAAAAATTTAATAAAATTGACTACTTTGAGCTTTAATAATACATAATATTTTTATAAATATATATTTTTGTAAACTTTTTTCTTTTAGAAAGAATCCTATTATTAGAAAAAAATATGTCTGCTATCATCATCCTATTTAATATCATGCTGCTAAATTACTGCTTACATATATAATGATCGTTTCATGGTCAAAAGTTATGCAAAAAAAAAAAACAAAAAAAAAAAATTATGAAGTAATAAAATTACTTAAATAACATTTCCAACTGTACAAATGAATTTTGATAAATTAAATTTCGTTAATCTAATTTTTTAAATTTTACCGCAAAATTTTTTGAAGTTTTTTCTTCTTTTTTTTCCTCTGATAAGAGAATACTTAAAAAATAAAAAAAAATTTTTGGTAAAAAAAATATGTTAATAAATCATTTTGTCGTAAGTAAGTTTATTGTCCTCTTATCTAAGTATGATGGTGCCAGTGCGTGTGAAGATTCAACAATTAATCGTTTTTGATCAAAAACATCTGAGAATGAGTATATTATAATAACTCACACATTTTTTTACTCCCTTCAAAATATTAATGTTGTTCTTTTTCAGACGTAAAGACCGTCAATAACATAGTTTTTTTTTTTTTTTTTTTTATATCACTGTAAAATTTAACAACACAAAATTAAAAATATTCAATACTATAATGTATTTCAAATAAATTATAAACAATTTCCGTAAACTAAATTTTAGTTCCATTAAATGTTCGTTTTATCATCGGCCGTCAACATATCCATCGATCACAATTCTTTTTCAAAAAGTCAAGCTCAATTCAGCGTTATTTTAAAACCAAAATTAACGCCATCATTTTTTACAGCAAAAGCAAAGGTGACCTTACATACGGGAACTTTATTCTCCTTCTCTTCTGAATCGTATGAAAAAAAAAAAGAAGAAAATGTGATTCTATAGATAGAAAAAGGGAGATCGTTTCATGCGATTGTATGACGTCAATTTTCACTCTCGGTTTATAAGATATTAGCTTATTATGCTGTCACACATACTGTTATAAATGAAATTAGCGAAAAGAGAAAAGAAAAAACTAAAATATGTCAATGCTTGATTATACCACTTTTTACTGTTATCGTTGCTTGTGCACGGGAATGAAGAAAAAAGCATTCACTTTTTTTTTTCTTTTTTATCTTATTTAAATATTAAAATTCTAAGCGCATATATAGATTATGAAAAGTTATTAAGTTAACAAAAAGCTAAACTTGGCTTATATATATATATATATATATACTATGTACCTTCACGTAACACTGATATTCATATCTAAATTTATAAATAATGCAGCTTAGAAAAATTGTATCAATTAGCCGAATCGATTATTCTGAACAAAATATTTTTTATTAATCTCTCGTACGTGCAATTTCTCCATGTTATTTTAGAAATAACACATAGCAATATTTCAAAAGATTATCTCGCGCCACGGCAGTCAATTCTTTACCTCAAAAAATATTTGCTCTATCGTTTCGTGTGAGAAAGTACAGAAAAAACAAAACGAATAGCAACGAAATTGTATCTTTCAAAAAGATAGCCGAATAAATACTTCTCTTGGCGCGCATCCTCGCATGCCACGTCTCCATATAGTCGTGGGTACGGCCGACTATGCGGGGACTCGATCGCGCGGTCATAGCTGCTGGTCGTATGAGTGTGTATACGAGTGTCGACGAAAAAAAAAAGAAGTAAGAGAGACGGCGAAACTCATCACGGCACACAACGGTATGTTTACATAGCGATAGATGAGAGAAAGGGCAGAGGAGTGGTAGAAGTCGTACTCGCGCGCGCGCGCGCGCGAGCGTGTTTTGAATTTGACGCAATGGGCTTAGCTGGTGCGTGGGCGAGAAACGTTAACGATGCGCTTAATAAATGTTCACCAATTACGACCGTGTGTGCTCGCCCCTTGCGCGAGACTGTTTTGTCGCGCGGATGTCGGATTTGATATCGTTGATTGTACGACGATTGGCGATTACCTCGTGTGACTACGTGCTTGTAAGAAACGTGCTTTTATATTGCGTTTTATTGCGATTTGTCAACTATAATCTTTACGTATCAAGTGGTCGTAATATATATATATATATATATATATATATATGAATATATACATATACATATACACGTATTGTTCATTATGCGTCGTTGAAAAAAGCTGACTGAATGTGAAAACCGTTGTTGATAAAAAGGTATCTCGGACATTCCGATCTTCGTTGTATATTTCGTATATTGTGTCGATTTTTGTTCTTTGTTCGCAATTCTTTATGATAATAATCTGATTTAGTCATTAAGATCGAGAGATTTGAAACATTTTCCTTTACAAAATTTGTATACTCACTCGACTACCTATGTGAATATTTCTTGATAAAAAATAACTAACATTATGATACAATAACCTCATATAAACAAAGTAAATATAAACAAACTCTTAACTTTCAATTTTCACGCATATTTTCTCAAAAAAATATAATTATTTTTATGAATTCGATAATCGGTTGGTCAAAAAAAAAGAATTATCCACAATATATATATATATATATAGAGAGAGAGAGAGAGAGAGAGAGAGAGAGAGAGAGAGAGAGAACTTAAGAAAGCGGTTAATAATACAATGCGATGCGGAAACTTCTTAAAGAAATTTTTCTAATTAGCTTAATTTTACCGAAAGAACAGTTCTTAACAAGGCGTGACAAAGCCTAGAACAAGAAAACTCAATAATACTCCAGCCGTAAAATATTTAAGCAAACTATCGTTTTCTAAACTGTAGGTTCGTTTTTATTTGAAAATAAAATCGAAAATTATATTATCTAAAAACAACAGTGTTCTAAAATTAGATTTAATAGACACTTTGGACAACTTCTTTTTTACGACATGAATTCATTAATTATACGCGCATAGATAAGTTGTAAACGTGAATGAAAACGTAGGTTTAATGTATACTATCATTTGATCCTTATAATCGAAAAATTTTTTTCAAGTTATTAAATTTTTTAATTTGAAAATGTTAAAATTGCTTTCGCTAGATTAATTTACATATAGAAAATGTTATCGTAACAGTGCATCCATAAAATGTAAAAGTTTGTGACAGTTATTACGAACTCTGACAGCATTTTCGATAAATAACACATCTTGACATTAAGATAAATAGATTTTGTAATCACGATTTTCATAAATTAATTAACTCAACTCTTTTTATCGATATGCCTGATAAATTTTTAATATTAACAAATAAAAAATTATTTTAAATGCATAAATATTAACTAACAACGACATGCTTTTAAAAGTTGTTACTAAATTTATTTAGTGTTTTCATTTATCCAGATAAATATTGAATTATATATTATATTTAATTATACAATCATTAAAAGTGATCATAATTGGACGATTTCTAGAAGTAACAACAATCGTTTATTATTTTATAACAATTTCAGTTCACATTTTACTTTCAACACTTGCAAATAACTTTATCCCGTTATTTATTTATCACACGATAAATTTCTAAAATAAAATACAGCGATGATATTCACTTGACATTAAATCATTCTTAAATCAAGCGTTATGTACGCATTCGAAAAATATTTGGGGTCAATAACTGACGTACGTTCCAAAAACACTTCGGCTCTCTCTGTCTGTCTGCCTCTCTTTCTTTCTCTCTCTCTCTTTCTCTCTTCTCTCAACCTTTAAAAATACGTATACGAAGAAGAAAAAAATAAGGCAGGGCAATACAGTCATTCGATTTTAAACGTCGGTAAAGCAGGACTCGAGGGAATCCTCTTTCCAGCTCTGGCATCCACAGTGAGCGGTGTAGAAGCGAGAGGGAAGGGAGGGACAGCGCGACGACACTCTACAACGCAATGGAGAAAGAAACGAAAAAAAGAAGAAAAAAAAACCACACGTATTCGTTCTCTCTCTTTCTCTCTCTTACATTACGAATTCGAAGCGCCGGTCGCTCACTCGCTCGTTTGCCGCTCGCGAAGAGGGATAGGAACAAGGATAAAACTCGCGAAGACACGGCAGTCTCTTCTGAGGACGACCTGACCTGGGTCGCGTAGCTCCGCGCGCGCGGGCTCGCTCTCTCTTCTTTTTTCTCACCTTCTCTTCGCTTAATATACATCTCTTCTGTCGCTGCGAGGATGTGGCACATAGGTGAGTAAGTCTCGCCACCTTCTCTCTCTTTCTCTCTTCTTCGTCTTCTTTGCTTGGCGTGTATATATTTACTTAGCTCCGTCTACTTTACCCGAGTACGTCGGCGTTGACTTGGTCTTCTTCGTCGGAGGTCGTGGGTCAAGGTCTGCATACGCAGGTTTTTTGGCCGGCCCCCTTGCCAGTCTGAAATTCTGTCAAACAGCTGTTTGCCTTTGACGCCTTGCCCACTGCCTACGACGAAGCCGGCCGCTAAGCGACTGTACCGTACGGCACGCGATTCTAAAATGTTCTTCCTTTTTATCTCTCTCTCTCTCTCTCTGTCTCTCTTACACTCTCTCACCTCGAATTCTTTGAGAGACAGTGCGTCGTCGCATACACACACACATATACTCATGAGATGGAAAGAGGTTAGCTGTTAGTTAGAGTAGAGGTATGTTGCTTATCGGAGGATTTTCTTCGTAGGGTCAAATGAACGTGCTTTATTCGTTTTGGACACATTTTGGCCTACTTATGATATGTATTCGATGAAAATTAGAATTTGAGAATAGTATTGTGAGATTTATAAGATTACTACGAAAGTAGGTCATAAGTTTACTTTTAAGGATTGAAGTTTACTTTAGATTTAATTTCGTTAACCCTGCGGTAATAAATTGGTTTTGTTGAAATACTTTATAAAATTTACCTTCCGGTGAAATATCTTTCTAAAATTGTAATTCCTTGTTATTTTACACTCTGTTCTTCGTTAACTATGAAAATACTTCGAATAGTTTATACTTATATTGATAAATGTTCAATTGTCGGCCAATGTTATAAAAATTCTTTATAAACATATTAAATAGAAATTTATGACAGTTTAAAAATTATTTTATGAGTTTTTATGTTTGGAAATTTTATTGTACATAAAAACAAAACATAAAAGGACATAAAAAAAAAGACATAAATGGAAAAAATAAATTTGTGAATTTTCTAGAAAATGCGTATTTGAAATAATGTTTGTCGATTTTCAAAAGTAACTTGTCATACAAAATAATACGAAGCATATTATACATTGTTAAAATGTTTTTGAAATGTTTATAACGTTATTAATGCTTCTATTAATCTTGTTGAAAATCCTTTGTGAAGTTTAAATTTCTCTTTCAAGTTAAGGAAGTAAAAAACTTTTGTCGCAAATTCTTCGGTTGTATAATTGTTTTGAAAGAATTTAAATTTTATAAAGCAATTATTTATCGCAATTTTGTATTGCTTTTGATTAAGCGTATATATAAAAAAAAAAAAAAAAAGAAATTTTTACACGGGCATTCAATTACTTAAACAACAGATTAAATAGAAAATTGAAGATGATGTCGTAACTCATTCAATATTATGAAAATGTTACAGCAGTACAAAATTTAAAATCATTTCGAAAAATCAATTAATATTATGTCTAAAATTATTTTATTTTCTCTTAACAGTTAGACAAATTTTCACTATTTCATTAAAATGATTCGCAGTGGTACATTATACGTAAATTAAATGTTTCTAAAACTGTGATTAGCTAAAATATAGATTCTCAGCATTTCTTAACATACATTATTTTAAAAAATTATTGATAAATTTAATGCGTCTACTTAAACAAGCATTATGCAATGTTTCTTCTCCATACAGCTTTCGCTAAATATTAAATTAGACTGACTTAGAAGTGAAAGTTCAAAGTGTATCGAACTGTCATTGACACGAATACCGCAAATAACTCGTGTGTTGCAAAAACACTATAGCGATGGTTAGTTTGTTATCTTATTTGCTTTATTTTGCTAAAAGTTGGTTTATTCGCTTTAAATCTTACGTATGTTTTGGTCGCTATGTAAAATGAATTTTCGAATCATCTTCATCTAAGTATTTTAAAGTTTCCTTCGAATTATGGAAGCTTTTAAACCAATCAAACGTTGAATTATCAAACGTTTTTTCTTAAAATTTTATTTCGTTAAAATTAAAGTCATTGTTTAATATTATATAATTTATAAGTCTGGTAAAATTTTGTTATATTAAATCGTCTAATGTATATGACTAGAATGACAAAATTGTCCTGTGCAACATATATGCTTTATAAAATTAACTTACTTCAATGTAGTTTGCTTCAAAAAAACTTTTAATATTCTAAAAAAATTTAGTGGATTAAAAGTATAGTTGCAAACATTATGAAATCTATATTTATCCTCCGCATTATAAAAAAATTTTAAATGATTTTCTTACCTCGACCTGTACTATTAAATTAATGCATTTCAATAGTTACTATCTTATCGAATCCAATTGCATAGCTATTGCACCTTTAATTTATTTTAAGAACGATACAAGTTTATACTCAAGGTTGTTTTTAGACCTGTTGCTTGCATGATTATAATGCAGATGCGTGCAGTGCCAAGATGTGTTAATTTTTTACTCTCTTTTTCTTCATCTTCACTGTCTCTCTCTCTCTCTCTCTCTCTCTCTCTCTCTCTCTCTCTCTCTCTCTCTCTCTCTCTCTCTCTCTCTCTCTCTCTCTCTCTCTTTATCTCTGCTGACCGAAAAATAATTTTCATTTGCCGCTTAAATATTAAAATGCATAAATCATATATGCAGTTTTTGTTAAAATCACGTACCCGCGAAAAATAATCGTTTAGTTTATAAAAGCAAACGCCGTCTCAGATTTACGTGTTATATTGTTGCGGATGAGTATTAAAACTAATCGCATAATTGTGATTCAAGCAGGACTTGCAAAATTTACTGCGCAATTATGTTGCCGAGATTCAAAAGTTATTATTTTCTCGCGAAAATAATTTTGAAGAAAAAAAATTTTCTATCAATATAAATATGCTTTGAAGCTTTACTCAATGAAACATTGACATTTATTTTAAAATCATTAGTTATTATAATTGATCTTTAAAATTAACTCATATTTTTAAAACGTCGTTTAACGTTTTGCAATAAAGCGTATAGTATAATTTATTTGATAAATTTATGGGAGAATTGCATAAATTCTAGCGATTAAATAAATTTTATTCTCATTTAAACTTAGCGTTTTCACTTTTGAAATTAAATACACATTTTGCATCTCAAGCTTTATTAAATAGTTTTACAACAACTCGGTAGAAAAACAGTATTATGTGTATTTCGAAATTATTCAAAGTTATTTCGAACTTTACTTGAATTTTCGGTAAATTTGATTATTACATACCAAAGGGTTTTGTTTTATTTATTTTATCACTTATATATAAATTTAATGTGTTTGGTAATTACTTTATAAATTGTTCGACAAATATCTTATTGAAACTTTTATTTACACATCTAATTATTCAATGTCTTATATATTTTTATATAATGTAAAGATTTTTGGATAGCAATTAGAATTTGAAATGTTTCTCTATGAAAATATTAAAATTTAAGCACTGAGTTTATATTATAGACTAAATTTTTTTTACTTTTTCCTTAATATTAAAAAATTCATAAATAAATTAAAAAATAAATATAAAACTGTCTTTATGGCTAATCTAAAATTTTCACTGTATTTTCCAGCAGGAGATGGCACATACCACCTCAAAGTTTTGGTACCCGGGGTGGCGGCCGGTGCGATCATCGGCAAAGGAGGAGAGACGATCGCTCAGCTGCAAAAGGATACGGGGGCGAGGGTCAAAATGTCAAAATCGCACGATTTTTATCCAGGTAAGAGGGAAATAATGGAATCGCCGTACTGTACATCATTTATATACACTTGATATTTTACATAGAGAATTACACACGTACACGACTTGTACGTAATTTTATCTTCCGGGCGTCCTTGAATCCGTCATTTTCAGCCCGCGCCCATGATCTTACATAATCGCAATTAATGCATCAGCCGTTTCCATTGTTACTCACGAGTACACGTCTCTAGTAAATACGTATATACGTATTTACACACACACGTATCCACAGTACGTTCATATTGTAATTTTTTGCTTTTTCACCTCCTAGGAACGACCGAACGCGTTTGTCTCATTACCGGCAGCGTCGACGCCATAATGGCGGTTATGGATTTCATTATGGAGAAGATCCGCGAGAAGCCCGATCTCACGACCAAGACGACGGTCGACTTTGATTCCGGCAAGGCGACCGCGGAAAGGGATAAGCAGGTAATTTTAGATTCGCCTATGAGATTTCTTGCAAGTTCTTCTTTGAAACGCATTTAGCTTAAAGATACTTTTGTTCTAGCGTTTCATGACGATTAAAAAGTCTTCGGGAGAAATCTGATAGACTGTGTGGTAGCTTATTTGCCAAGATTTTTCCTCCTTTTTAGCAGATTAAAGATGACGATGAGAAATTATTAAATAATTGAAGCCTTATGTTTCACGCGGAAATATAACAATATGTAGTATTTTTTATAACGTGTATTTTTTTTTTATCGAGAATATAAGAAGTAAAGCAATGCTTAAAAAATATTTTACTAAACAAATGTAAAGTATAAAATAACTTTAATTAATCAATCAAATAACTGGTCAATTTCATATTTATAAACATATTAAATTATTAATCAAATTAATAATTAAATTATAATATTTAAAATTTTTTATTGATTATTCTTGAAAAAGTGCGTATAATACACAAATAGATGAATTACCATAAATAACATATACATATATCACGTGATAAATAATTTATAAAATCTATAAAAATAAAAGAACATAAGCGTGTATTTTAAAATCGCGTTATAAAAGCACGATATTTTTCTTAGCAGAAAATATAATACTTTTTTTAAATATACTCAAAAAGTTTTTTAAAGTAATTTTTAAAGAATGAAGTTAAAATAGAAAATGTTTATATCTTCTTAGTATTCAAATAATTAAAACGGTTTTTTTGCGTTCTTTCATATAAGCATTGGTGAACTTTTTCTTATTTTTTCAACAACATCACAGAAAAGAAAACTTAACTTGATTGAGTGAGCCAGTCAAATTAAATAAAATTTACTAAAAACAATTCAATAAATTTTTTACGTCCCAGATCTTTGTGCAGTGTCGATTTTTAGATTATGTAAAGTTAACATAAACATTCATTTGAATTAATTTATATAAATATAACTTTTGCGATTTATTTAAATAATATAATCTTGATAATATATTCCATTCTTCATATAAAACAATAATCATTTACTTAATTTTTTAGCTTTCTAACTTAAAAGGCAGAAAAGAAAATTCTTATTCAAATAAATTATTTATAACTGCAAAGAAAAGGAGTTTATGCCGCCAACGAGAGGCGATTCTCTCAAGTATTTTGCTTCATTAAAAATCAAATATGATGTCGGTCAAACATACTACAATTGATTGGATTTTTCTAGGTATTTTTGACTGTAAAAAAAGAACTGGCTTGTATCATATTTCGTTTCAGCGAGTTAAAATACATGAGAATTTCGTGGTCTAGTCCACAATGCAGATTAATTCTTTTTGTTGCTCGAATTGTTATCATCGTTAAAATAGAGTATGATGAAATGTCTTAATACAAAATTTCTATTTTATTACATGCTAAAATTAAAAGTGCCACTATTTTTCAATAATTTCGACACAGCAGCATTCTACTCCCATCGACGATTATTTCACATTACAAAGAACTTTTAAATAGATGATTGTGTCAATGATCGATCCGTGGCTTTTCTTATCATGCAGAAGTCATGGCAAGTTGAGCTCAACGCGTTGTAAGTAAAGACGGACGGAAGGCGAGAGAGAGAGAGAGCGAGAGAGAGAGAGATGGAGGGAGAGAGGGAGAGAGAGAGAGTGAGAGAGTGAGAGAGTGAGATAAAGCTAGCCACGTAACCGTGCACATACGCGGCTGGGGCTCGCTAGCAATGACCCAGTTAGAAGAACGCGCGCGCGTGCGCTCGCGTTCGTTTTCTACAGCTATATAACAGCTTTACGGTTGCGACGATCTGAATCACTTGTAATGAAAACTTCGTCGCGCAATGGTCAAGCTTTTATTATCCCTTCTTTTAACAATCACAGAAAAGATTCCTTTCGCCATTTCAATTTTGTTTTCCCGTTATGCGGCATTTTGTTCTCGCAGACATCGAGAGAGCTGTTTTTAGATACGCGTGAACTCTTCTTTCTCCTTTAAGAAGCCGACTACTTGGCGTTTCATTGCCAATCAGTGTCGCCGCCTGCAATTTCATTTGTTAAACAGTTACTCGATAGAGAAAGATGGATAGTCGCGAGCACTTGATCCGCAACGGACGCTCGCACACAAACACATCGATGAAAGAAAAAAAAAGTGATTTAATTGTCGAAGCCCCGCTTAGGCGCGACGGCAAGCGAGCGCAACTATTTTTAGAACTCCGCCGATGATGAAGAAATAAAGCGTTTTGCGATTTCGCTAAAGACCTCTAGGCATCGATGATAAAAACTTTTTTTCCTTGGAGGCTTTTTCTTTTTTAATGTTCAGAAAATTAACATAAATAAATATTAGGAATTACAATTAATTTTTCTTATTCCGTTTAGTAATTTAACAAATGAGTTTACTGATGTAAAAGAATTCAAGTAAATTATTTTTTAAAATTCATTATTCATTCTAACAGAATGTTATTTTGTAAAATTTTACTATTTTATAAAATCAGGAAACAATTCTTCAAACAAGAACTATTATTAAAACAGCTAGTATTAAAAAATTTTAAATAAATTTTCAAAAGAAACAAATTTATGATTTTCAAATGATCTTTAAATGACATTTGCTTTAACATGATATAGAATTATCTTAAATCTAACCTTCTACTATAAGTATTACTATTAATCGTTATTGATTTTAATTGATTAACAATGTATTACATTTGGCGGATAATTAATAAGCTCTTTTTTTTAATTAAAAGAAAATAAAAATATTGTCGTGATGTTATGTGAAAAATAAAATAAAAATCTTACAATAAGAGCGTTAGAATTTAAAACGTAAAAAAAATCTTCAAATAATTTTAATTTGTAAGTCTATTTCGAGAAGAAAATAACTTTGAATGTTAATTAATCACACCTGAAGTAGGGAAGTAAAATTTTTTAATTTTAAATAAAGTGAAAACTGTTAGTTCATTGTTCCCAAAACTGATGAATTTCAAATAAGCTCAAACAGTCAATATATGTATATCAGCTTTCAATTGAAGGGCTATAGAACAAAAGCTTCACCCCACACAATGAAAACAAAAGAAACCTTCATCCACAGTCATCTAAGATAATCGATCGCGGTATTATTGTATAATACTTGGACTAATCGTATGCTCTCGTTTACGTATTTTCTTAGGTCAAGATCCTGGTGCCCAACAGTACGGCCGGCATGATAATCGGCAAAGCGGGCAATTATATCAAGCAAATAAAAGAGGAGTGCGGCTCGTACGTGCAAATTTCCCAGAAGGCTAAGGACGTATCGCTTCAAGAGCGTTGCATAACCGTCATCGGCGAAAAAGAGAACAATCGTAACGCCCTCCTCATGATCCTCGCCAAGGTGGCCGATGACCCACAAAGCGGCACCTGTCTCAACGTCAGCTACGCCGACGTGAGCGGACCCGTCGCCAACTACAATCCTACGGGTAGCCCCTACGCCCAGGCACCTACCACCACGCCCACATATCCCTCCACCACTGGCATTAACACAGGTATCTTTCATTAAGTTTCTGTTTGTGTAAATATTCGCATCGGACGATGATATTTAATGAGGAATAGAAATTTAACAAGTGATTCGAAGCTTATCGTCACTTGTTGAATTTGAGAGAATGAAAAATATCCATTTTTTTTTTTTTAACACAAGTCCAACGAATTTAATGATTTTGGATGCGTTTTAAAAAATTAATTTAATTTTTATGGATTATCTTTCGACTTGCAAACTTATTTAATAAGTTGAATATTTTTCAGTTAATATTCATGCTCACTTACAGCTAGTTTAGAAAAATTATTTTAATTCTTCAGTGAATTGTATGGTCGTAAAGAATTTAGTAACGCCTTATTATATATTATGAGAATCAACGCCGAAAACCGGTCTGTTTTATTTTATTTTATATTATTTATCAGTTCTTTTTACAGTTTATACCTATTTTTATAAAATCACTGCAATTACGTGTAAATAATGTCCTCATTCCAAACAAAATTAAATTCTGTACTTCGTTTTGATATCAAAGCAACGTGGAATATTCCATGTATCGATCATCATTACGATGATGAGAACACACGATGATGACGATGGAGTCTGCTGCATCAAGCGCCAATTAATATATAGAATCGATAATCAGGAAATGTCAAGGATAACTTCCTAAACGCGTCGTGTTTGCACGCTTCGTTAGTCTGCCTATACTACCCGAGTATCGAACAAGGATCTTAATTATTTCTAACGCGTCACTCAGCTGAGTAATACAACAACTCTTCGTATTTCTAGTTTGCGATTGGTCTTTTTATGCTTCGCGATTTTACTATTGTAATACGTTTAAAAATTACTTAACGTTCTTTTTAGAATGTTTATTATTAATTAATTAAATTGAAATTATTTACTAGCATTTTGATTAAAATCGTCTTTTCGACCGTCATTTTGATATAACTTGAAGCTTTTAAATTTAAAACTTGTTTAAATGATTTTAACATTTTATGAAATGTTTGATCCTTAAAAAAAACATATTCTGCTGACAATTAATTACTTTACTAATTTACTTGTTGATAATTTTGTAAAACTTTGAAATTATAAATTCTAAATTTTATTTTTCAAATGAGTATTAAAATTAATTACTTTAAAAATGAATAATCAATGTAAATATTGAATTTAAATCATTTAGTCTAAATTTGCTCATCTTTTATTTACAAATATTTTACATGCTGTACTTGTAAATAACAGCAACATTTAGATTTAGATTCAAAGTCGTGGCTTGGTTTAAATCAGTGGCTAGTCTTGTGATTCAATCATTTATAGAGAGTGGATTACCAGTGTTCGGTTAATGGACTTTAAAGTAAAAAAAAAAAAAAAAAATTTATTTTTTTATTTTTTTCATCGAATGACGTAGTAGTTCAGTTATAAAATGTAATTTTATAGAAAATATACGTAATATTGATCGTTTCTTTTGATTACTCGTTAAATCTTACATTAATTTTCAATCGTTTTAAATTTAGAACGTGTTTATCAATAAATTATTAACAAGTGTATACTCAAAGACGTTTGGCATTGCTTAAAAGTTAAAATGACGAAAGTGTTTAACAACTTTAATTATATTCTTCAGTCACATAACTGCAAATTTATGCAATGTTTCGTAAGCTTAAAATATTAGCGTATGAGTAATTAAACTGTACAATATAGATATTATTATTTTATAATGTAGCTGTTTGAATATTGATAACTGATCTTAAAAATTTAATCTAGTGTTTAATTTACTGTCTAATTATACGAAACTTTTTTTTTTAAAATAATTTATATCTTGTTAATTATATGAATTTTAATTTTATGGTGCGGTGCTACTTATTCAGTATTAATATTTTGGAAAACTTTTAGTAAAATAGCGCTTCACTTGTAAATATTATATTTTACTTTTTTGACATCTATTAACGTTTAATTAGAAAATTAAATTCAAAATGAATAATAAATTCGTTGATATGTTAAAATTTTATTAAAAAGAAATTTCTTGTTTACATTAATCTTAGCAAATCTAGGAAATAACGTGTAAAGCTCATACTAATATTTTATTTTTTATTCAAAAGCAGTGAGCATTCTAAATGGCGCGGGTCTCAGTCTGAACCTCAACCTGGGTGCAGCGCTCTCGGCGAGCACGACGCCGGGTACCACGACCCAACTGCTCGAGCACATAAAACTGAGCCTGCGCACCACCGGGTTCGCCGAGCCCGCGACCACCGAGATCCTGTCGGCAATCGCCACCCTCGTCAAGTACAACGTCCTCGGTATGGGCATTGGCATGCCTTCTTCCATGTCCTACCTCGGCAACGCAATGGACTCGCAGACGACGGTAGCCAATGGTTCCAACAACAACGGCGGCGTCTTCGGCCCGATCGGCACCGTGCCGACCCTCGGCTCCACTTCGCCGACTCCCCGGTCGGCCCTCGATCGCTACGAGCCCTTCGTCGATCCATTCCGGCAGAACAGCAGCGCCGCCGCGGCCGCGGCCGCAGCCATAAACCTCAACAACAACTCGTTCGGCCTCGGCACGAACCAGTTGTCACTCGTAAGTAAGAGCCCCACCGGCCAGGTCGACGCGGCGAGTGCCGCCGCCGGCATCAAGGAGGGCAAGAAAGACATTGAGATTGCAGAGGTTATAGTGGGAGCAATATTGGGACCCGGCGGTCGGAATCTCATTGAGATACAGCACCTCAGCGGCGCGAACATACAGATCTCGAAGAAGGGCATCTTCGCCCCCGGTACCAGAAATCGCATCGTCACTATCACGGGCTATCCCGATGCGATAAGAACGGCTCATTATTTGATCGAGCACAGGATCAGCGAGGAGGAGGCGAAGCGAGCGCGCCACAATACCATTACCGGCATGATTCAATGATTGCCCGGCATTTGTTAATCAAGGCTGGCTGCTCGTTTAAAAGAGTTAAGAAATTTCAATTGCACGCTATAAAAACAAAAAAAAAAAAACAAAAAAAAAAAAACAAAAATTCATCGGCTGGAGTCGCGCTGCCGCCCCGAGTCGCCGTATTGTTAGCGATCGTTTAATGTACGTCACGGGACGATCGCTTGATTTCCACCCGCTGAATTTTACGCGCGGCCTGATATTGTTACGGACATCACGCGTATTAATTAACGCGTATTGAGAGATAAATAAAAAAGAAAACGTGTGCGGCGTATGCACGACCATGAATTACAATTCTAATTTTCGAGCCGCGAAGCAAGTAAGCACGTACACGTGTACTTTTCGAATGAGCGGCCAGCCTCAACCTCATTTGTTGAAACCTCCTCCACATGTCACCGTCACCATACACATATACACACTCTGTTCACGTAGCTTCGTTATTATCCTCCCCCCCCCCCTATTATACGAATTACATTACGTATAAACACGCATACTAGGACAAGCTTTCCAAAGAAAAATGAAAGGAACTCCTCCTTCATACGTTTTATTGTTGACGATTCTCTCGGGAGAATCATTATAAAATCACCACTACCGTTGCACTGAAAAAAAAGATTGTTGAGCTCTAATTATTAAATTGATATTTATTTGACGTCAATAAGCTCTTTTTTCAGTGCCAGAGCACGCACTTCTCTTCGTCTGCAAACACCCGCTGTCCGCTTAAATTTCTCGAAAACAAAGTAAAAGATGAAAGCATAAAACAAAATACCCGACACCCGTCGTCACCTTATCGCAGCATCACTATAGCGCCTGCATTGCTACTACTACTATCTACATCATCATTCATTTTCATCCATCACGGCTCGTTAAACGATTAATTCTACTTTTTAAGAATTCTTATATAAATATTACATGTTATATAGAGAGAAAAATATAAACTACAATTGTTCTGTGATACACCACGTTACGGGGCTTTATCACATACACACGAGGAAAGAACGTACACATTAAATCACGATATATATGTGTGTGTGTACATATATATATATATATAACGTGAGTTGAAAATAAAACAATTTGTTTATGAAACATTGAAGCCACATTTTAATGCGCTAGAGTTGTATGGATTAAAAAAAAAAAAAAAAAAATTTTAAGTAGGTTTATTCGAGGTTTATGCAGTAAAACTGTCAAGGGAGTAGTAAGAGATTGCCGAGGCATCGTTCGAGGATTCGACTGTTCTTTCTTAGTTTTTTAAGGGGGACTTGTAAGAAGATTTTAAACTACATCGGATTAGGAAAGCAGTAAAATTCATATTGTATACATTTTTTTCTCTTTTTGA